>SMSQ01019904.1:0-14217 GCA_019453375.1 Ctenoplectra terminalis | reverse complement strand
CTTTTTTTTTTGCGGAATCTTATAATTTAATAAGTCAATTTATTTCAAAAAATATATTTATACCAGTTTCAATATTGCGACGCTAAAACTTAAAATTATTAAACGTTGACTATAATGTAATGTGCATCAATTGATCAGCGATGTTAATGATATTTAAATAAAACAAGTAAATTAATAATTGAACTGTGAATATTTATGCAAGTCAAATATGTTATAATATACAACAAATATGCAAGAAATATGTAAATATGCACGAAATATGCTGTACGTTGTCAATGAGGTACGTGTGCGTGTTTATAAATTCGTGAGTATATGCGAGTTAAAAAAATAAAAAGAGACATGAAAAAGCTATTAATGAATTTTTTGTCAAATATGTTAGAAATATGCATACATAAATATTCGCAGTCTGTTAATAATACTAGCACTACCCACGATTAAACTATATTTATTGTCTACTTAAGAAATCACAATAAAAGCGTACCAAAAACAAAAAAAGGAGAAACAAAAGAAATATAAATAGGAAAAAATATTTCTTTACTTTAATTTTTAACAGAAGTTCATGGAAAATCTTTCAGAAAGCACCGTACTTGATTTATAAAACTTTTCCGAAAAATTAAAAATGGGTCGTTCTGACCACTTTGGTAAATCTAGTGTTAATTTAAGAATATTTTATCGTTAACCCTGTATAGACCGAATTTTATTTATATATCAGAGAAAAGAACTACGATTGATTGCAGTATCTTACTTAGATTGCAAAATTTTTAAAGTAACAATTCCCATAGATGGATTGTGGTATCACTACAGTAGTGCAGTAACAAAATTGAAATTTTTTTAAATATAAATGCACGAGTATGTGACTCTTAAGCCACACGGCGCCGTAGAGAGTTAAAATTTAATTTAAGCTAAATTAAAATACAGAAAATTATTGACATGCAATTTCTAAGCGGAAGATAACTCGTACACCAGTTTCAAGTTTTAATATGTAGATTTCAAATAATGTCTGTGTGTGATAAAATAAAATATGTGATACGGTAACATGAAAATACACGTCTATATACATTTTAAATAGTTCTACCTTGATTTTCGGAACTATTCCCGTTTTCTTGCCAACGTTCAGTACCTACTGTACCGAGAAATCTCTAGAGTCTGTGTATAATACAGTAATAGAATATTCCAGCAACTTTGATGGTCAAGACGTTTGATCTGCAGGGGTTTGGTAGCACGGTATTGTATTATTACCAAGTCCTTGTTATAACTACTCGTGGTGCAAGAACAATGATATGAATTTTCATCTACAAATTCCTGCAAGCTCTGTCTTCGACAAATAATAACGTATTTATACGATTAGTCAGGATTCCTGGAGTCATTACTACAATTCGACACGAAGAAACAGTAGTAGGGTAGATCGAGGCGAATCGGATCGAAATTAAGAATTCAGATCGAAGGAAAGATTTCTAAGTTTAAAAAAAAATTCTATTATTAAATATATTTAATAACATTATTAAATTATTATTAAATATATAAGAAAAAATTACGGAAGATAAAGAAAACAATTATATACCACAAATATATTTTAGTTTCTTCGTTCTATTTATTTTTTTACGAAAATAATTGATCCTTTTCTTAAATTATTCTGAATAATAAAATTATACAGCTATTGAGTTAAAATTTAGAAAGTTAACTTTTTATTGGAAATGAATAATTAATACCTACTTAATTTGATGATATTATATATATTTAGTAATAGAGCTATATATATATTTAATAACATTATAATTATTCATTTCTAAATTATTCTGAATAATAAAATTATACAGCTATTGAATTAAAATTTAGAAAGTTAACTTTTTATTAGAAATAAATAATTAATACCTACTTAATTTGATAATATTATATATATTTAGTAATAGAGCTATATGTATATTTAATAACATTATAATTAGTCCTTTCTAAATTATTCTGAATAATAAAGTTAATACATATTTATTAACATTAAATTTCTATAGATTATTCATTTCTAATAAAAAGTTAACTTTCTAAATTTTAACTCAATAGCTGTATAATTTTATTATTCAGAATAATTTAAAAAAAGGATCAATTATTTTCGCAAAAAAATAAATAGAACGAAGCTGAAATATATTTGTGGTATATAATTGTTTTCTTTATCTTCTGTAATTTTTCCTTATATATTTTTTTAATTTCTTTAATAAATCATGTTGTTCAGATACTATCACTTTTATCATTATATCTTCGTATTATTAATAGACTATGCATTTCTGTACAAGTTTATATTTTCACGAGTACAATTAAAAAAGTAGAAGCTACGCAGACAATTATTTCATTCGCTAAATATAATTACGAGTATCATATTTGAAATTTATTCATATATTTTCACTTATTATGTGCATTAAATGTATCTTTTTAGCTTCAAATTTTTCATGAATGCATAAAAATCACCGGTTTAATTATTAATGTATAAAATACAAAATTAACACGTTAACTATAAACGCGTCACGTATCTTGATCAACGTACAAAATTGCGTGCTCGTTACATATTTATAATTACTTTGATCGATAAATTACTATTGAAGACAAAAATTTTGAAATACTTATGTAATACATCTGTGCTGTTCATGGTCTTAGATCACGATTCGAGGTATTATAAGATTCATTGAAATGGCCTTTTTTCTCTGCTGAAACTATCGGTTAAAAAAAAATTTAATAACCTAAAGCGGCCAGTAATGCACCGAAAATTGCCAATAAACGTCGAAAAATTTTAGTAAGCAGGGACACAGATCCTTGGTACAGCACTGGGACTCTATTCCGCGATTTAGGAATAATGTCATAAGCTCCTTTAAGGGTTCCATCTATGGCATAATGCTCGGAGAATTCTCGATATTAAGTTCGATAGATCATAAATTTGACATATTGACTTAGGATTTTCGTGTGTGTCTCGTGGTTACGCGTATGTGTTTGTGCGCTTCGTAGAAGCCGACGAAATGGAATATTGGTCGCATACCTATCGTTCCATGATATGAAACGAAACCGAACCGAAGTCCGGACAATGGCCGTTGTACCAATATCAATTACTCCAAGTGATCACATCCAGTCACGTGTCATTTCCATACACTACGCCGAATTATCCGTTTTAGTTAAAAGTGTTCCAATTAGATTTCGAAATTGCAAACCAACGACGATGTTGATCTGTTGTTATTAAAGCTGTTATTGGAAATGACACATTTTTTTGTCTTCTTTAATACGAATGCTCGTTTCGACGTTTCTATTAGATTTTTAACCCTGATAGATTCCTCGGGTGAAAATTCGGCCATTTTTTGTGTACTGTAAAATATTTGGTTTCTTTTTTATCGTATTTTAAGTTGATACGTTTGTTTGGAATATTTAAGTCGTGAATAAAGAACTGTTAGGGTTAACGAGGTGCATGGAAGACATTTTAGAAAGAAAAAAAGGTGTAGGGTGTAGGGTTAAGCGTAATGAAATAAATTTAATTTGTAAATACGATACGCACACTCTGAACAGATATGTTGTCGCATGGCGTCGCGTAACAAGACTCATGCGGTCGAGAAAGAAACCGGAAGAAGACGAGAACAGCAGAGCGTCGCGGAGGGCGTAAACGTAAAGCAAAAGAACATCGGTACGTATAAACGCGAAATATAAAGCCACCGAGATCCGCGAGTATTAACCCTTTGCACTCGAACGTCTCCTCTCAGGGGACTTCACAGTTTATCAACGATAATAATGATTACACAGGATGAACCTAGGTAGGCGTAACTTTTTTAGAAAATGCATGCTTCCTTGAAGTTCTCTATTTCAAATGGCAAGAGACAGTACATCAAAAAGTGTGGTAGATACCGAAATATGGAACGATCTCTGTTTGCACGCTTTCCTATAAAAACGTCGCGAGATGGCTCCGAGTGCAAAGGGTTAATGTATCTGCAGAAATAATTTCGAGATATTAATTTTTTATTTTCTCTGAGATATTAATTATTCTTTGAGATATTAACGCGTTGACCGCCACGCCGAAATCAGATGTTTTTCTCAGGATGCCGCATCGGTAGATAGAAAGTTCGATAAAAATTAATCTCTCGTTTTTGAGAGATTAATCTCTCTGGTAAAAAATTTTAATTGTTGAATAATANTTAATTTTTTATTTTCTCTGAGATATTAATTATTCTTTGAGATATTAATTTTTCTTTGGGATATTAATTATTCTTTGAGATATTAATTATTCTTTGAGATATTAACGCGTTGACCGCCACGCCGAAATCAGATGTTTTTCTCAGGACGCCGCATCGGTAGATAGAAAGTTCGATAAAAATTAATCTCTCGTTTTTGAGAGATTAATCTCTCTGGTAAAAAATTTTAATTGTTGAATAATACACACTTTATTTCAAAGTATTCTCTAATAGCGATGATGACGTTCAAAATTCATTAACTAGCAATCTTTATTTTATTTTTACAATTATGAACATTTGAAGTACTCTGTTCACCGATGACCACCGTGACGGTCAACGTGTTAAAAATTAAAATCGTTTGTGTGACTATTTCGGAGGAGCGTGTGAGAGTTAGTTAAATATTTTAGTTCTTTTTAAGCCTTGTTAGGATAACTATTGTTCGTTCGTAATAAAATTATTCAGATATATTTTCTTTGCGTCCACAAAATCTGTAACCCTTTTTTACTTACAGGACAATAACGTAGGTGATACGATAGGAGAAATCATAAAAGATTTCTTTAAAATATTAAAAAAGAACTAAGTTAATAACTAACTAAGTTAGTTAGCACTGTGTGTTTAGACTTATCGTTTCGATTAATATTCTCGTAACCTGATGAATCTTATTAGATCAGCGATTTATTTTGAAGATATATTTAAAAAAAATATATTTTCAAGTAAATTGAGGTTATGAAAATTGTATTTTAACTATTAATACAATTTTGAACAGTTTACTTGATAAAATATTTTTCAGAAATCATGATGGAACGCGAGTATTGGTAAGAAAAATAAATTACAAGTTTTTACAATAGTAACAGTTTTAAAAATTGCAATATTAATAATTCCATTCCTTTCATAAAAATGTTTTCACAAAACAGGCCTTGATCTAAACACCTTATCGTAATAGATTTATATATTTGAAAAGCAATTTAAAAAAGTTTAAATTAATAGAGTATAAATTAATTTTGCGATACAGAAATGATAATATCATAAGAAATATAAGAAATATTTATCGATTAAAAAATCTGTAATTACAATAAAATCATCTCTCTAATAATGCATTGAGAGATTGATTTCATTTTTGTTGCACAATTAACACTAGAACTACCGGCGATTAAAGTAGAGTTACTTATACCAAAGAAATCAAAATGATAGGTATTTCAAATATATTCTTTGTGCATATTTTTTACCAAAAATTATGGAAAATTCTCAACAATTCATTATTGTAAATTTCTAAAATTTCACTAAGAAATTACGAACCAGTCGTTTTGACTGGTAGTTTTAATGTTAATATACGATACTATTGCATAAAATAACGAGTGATCAATTCGTTAATAAAATTACACGAATTTCCAAAGGCAGCTGATTTCTTCTTTCACAGTGCTTCTCCATTCTCTTTACATCGAATTTTACGTTTTCGCCATTCGTTACATTTTTTTTCTATCCCTTTTTGCTTCTTTTCAATCCTTTAATTATTTCATTTCCTCTTCGAACCGAAGAGAAAGACCGAAGGACTTCTCTCTGATAAAATCGGTATAATGTAGCTCCAAATTATACGATTAAGTGTACTGGAAATTATTACCAACAGCATCAGAGGTCAAAGAAAATAAAAAAGATCTTAAAGGAAATTATCCCATTATCTGACGTACCATACTTTAAAACTATTTCCATATTAATGCACGCGCATTATTATGATACAAAAAGAAATTATTATACGTCGTCTTGATGCGGAGCCGTTTACATGAATTAAAATATTAAGTTGGTGCTTTGATACGTCGATGTTTTCTCATAACACGTAATTTTTGAATTTGTAAATTTTAAAAAGCGCTAAGGAACAATCTAAACGATTAAGACGACTTTGCAAATACGATTAGTATCTGTTCATAGAAATTATATTCTGTTATAATTATTCATGATTTTCTATGAAATATTTCGATAAATATTTGCTTCTTCTACATTGTATATTTTTTTAAATACTTTTACTGATTTATTGCTAACGATTAAAATTAAGTTTCATAGTTGCAACCGACGGAATAAAATAACACAGGTCGGTGGCTATAACTGACAGATTTGCTCAGTTTTTATCGTACTTTACGAGCCAAACAAGCAGAACACATTACGAGAGACCGTGTTCGTCCATCTGCTGCATCTTTCAGACCTCCAAAGTCTTTCAAGGGATTTCGCGCGAACTTCTTGTTAACAATTCAATCCCGAATTACACAGACTGTTGACAATAAGTTTCTTTGGAAACGTTTTGAACCTGTTTTAGTAATCGATAATTACAATTATTTATTAAATAAAAAATTGCAACAAAATTAGAAATCACAGGTGATACGAAATGTACTACTTTTAATTTCATTTTTCTTTTTATATTTTTTTATTTAAAGTCACATCAACCATTTAGTCACATTGATTATTAACGATTCAGTCTGTAGAAAAAATGTTTATGGAGAATTAAAATTTATGGAGAAGCTTAGAGGAGAAGATTATAATAATTTGATCACTCACTGCATGTCAGTAAAATAATACAATAATGTTTTTACGTATAGTAAATAATAATTTTAATATTTGATTTACAGTGAAACGTTATTTAGTAATTACTATTACTACTGTGGAAAAGTATAGTATATAGTAATTTTTAAACTTTCGAAGCATTCTCATCTATTTATATCTAAAGCGTTATTTAGTAATTACTATAACTACTGTGCAAAAATATAATATATCATAATTTTTAAACTTTCGAAGCATTTTCATCTATGATAGGGTAAATCGAGGCTCTAAAAAAGGCCTCCCAGGTTTNTTCAGACCTCCAAAGTCTTTCAAGGGATTTCGCGCGAACTTCTTGTTAACAATTCAATCCCGAATTACACAGACTGTTGACAATAAGTTTCTTTGGAAACGTTTTGAACCTGTTTTAGTAATCGATAATTACAATTATTTATTAAATAAAAAATTGCAACAAAATTAGAAATCACAAGTGATACGAAATGTACTACTTTTAATTTCATTTTTCTTTTTATATTTTTTTATTTAAAGTCACATCAACCATTTAGTCACATTGATTATTAACGATTCAGTCTGTAGAAAAAATGTTTATGGAGAATTAAAATTTATGGAGAAGCTTAGAGGAGAAGATTATAATAATTTGATCACTCACTGCATGTCAGTAAAATAATACAATAATGTTTTTACGTATAGTAAATAATAATTTTAATATTTGATTTACAGTGAAACGTTATTTAGTAATTACTATTACTACTGTGGAAAAGTATAGTATATTGTAATTTTTAAACTTTCGAAGCATTCTCATCTATTTATATCTAAAGCGTTATTTAGTAATTACTATAACTACTGTGCAAAAATATAATATATCATAATTTTTAAACTTTCGAAGCATTTTCATCTATGATAGGGTAAATCGAGGCTCTAAAAAAGGATTTCCAGGTTTAAAAAAAATTGTTTATTATTTATGTTGAAATTAAATGAGTATTAATTGCGAATTTCTAGTAAAAAGTTAATTTTTTAAATTCTGACTATTATTTCTTCACTATCAAAAGAAACTGATTCAATTCACCTCAATTTATCATAGACCTATTTAATAGAAACAAATCTAAAATTTTTTTAATTGAGACATTACCTTTAAGTTCCGGACATTTACTTTTCCAAACGAAGCACATGGATCATCCACAGATTTTATCAACCTAATTTTAATATCACTTTAGTAGATAAAAGTGGTATTAATAAGATAATAAAAACTAAGATTGATATAAAAATAAAAATCCACAAGGTAGGTCAAAATTCAGAGTTCGAACCTAAAAGGGGATTATTCTATGGCTTACATTAAGTCGAAATTATAGAACAAGCTTAAAATTTTGTCGGTTAAGCATACTTTTGACTGATAACTGTAATTTTAAAGGACTGTGAAAAAAAACCTGGATTTCTTAAGCTTCTTTATCACAGAATAAGGCAATTCGGGCATATGTTTGTTAAATAAAAAGTGTGCCATTGCTTCCTAATATCCTCTTAAATCGTGTTTATACATTGTGTAGATGTTCTAAGTAGTTTGTTTACTATCAGGGCTTACCGGTATTATCTGTATTAACTATAAGCTTGTATCGAACGAGGAATATAACAAAGTACAGTAATAACAAGAATGTTATATAAGTCTCTTGAGTTAATGGGACAACTGTAACTGACTTTCACCGCTCAGAGATCTTTTAATGCCTTGTCGCTTAATGTGAATTATTGATAACTCTTTATTCAAGTTGCATCAAATTGATATACAACGAATAATATATAAATAAATGTATATTGGAATAATCAGTTTACTATAGCTGGGTGACTGTAGTTATTGTTAGTATCGAAAAGGTTAAAAAATAGAATAAAACTTTCCAATTCTAAGGAAAAGAAAGCTACGACGTACACTTGAAACGAAAGGGGGCACATGTTAATAAAAAATTTTTTATATTGGCCTTAACTTAGGATATTCTAATGAAAAATGAAAACGAGATGGAGATGAAAAATTGTGCCATTTGGAAACAATAAAATTCTCAATTATAATAAATTTAATTTTTGTTATGTTTATGCATATTAAAATTAAAACTGATAAATAAATGTATATTAAAATAATCGATTTACTATAATTGAGTGGCTATGGTCATCGTTAGTATCGAAAAAGAATAAAAAAAGAAAAAAACTTTCCAATTTTAAGAAAAAGAAAGCTACGATGTAAACTTGAAACGAAAGGAGGCCCATGTTAATAAATAATTTTTCATACTGGCCTTAACTTAGAAAATTCTTATGAAAAATCAAAACGAGATGGGGTCGAAAAATTGTGCGGTTTGAGAAAAATAAAATTCTTAATTACAATAAATTTAATTTTTTTCATGCGTATGCATATTAAAATTAGAAATAATAAATAAATGTGTATTGGAATAATCAATTTACTATAGTTGGGTGGCTATAGTTACCGTTAGTATCGAAAGAGTTAAAAAAAAAGAACTCTAATTTTTACAAATTTTTATATTAGCCTCAACTCAGAAAATTTTAATAAAAAATGAAAACGAGATGGAGTCAAAAAAGACCCAAAGATCGTAGCAGAGTTAACTGTGTTAGGTTGTACACTATCATTCATAAGTATCCGGACACTGATAAATTTGTCAACTTGATCAATTTCTAGCGGTGGTACACGAATGTTACTAAAACATGTAAATCGCAGGAATTTGTACCTGGCGTCAAATTATAATCAATGCGCTCTCATTTATTCTTTTTATTTCTTCGTTCTCGCCAGTTGGTGTGAGTGATTAATGCGTGTAATCTTCTCGACTCGCTACGTACCAATGTGACCACGTGTTATAAAATCTTAATCCTCTTTGTGTAATGATTATAATAAATATTTGATCATTTATTTCTGCGCTACTCTCGCACCATGAATTAATGACAATTTAATGACTTAATATTTGCTACCTTCTTAAGAGATCGACGCATTGTAAATTGAAATGATCTATTGATAAAAATTTGCCAATAGTGTATTAAAATTAAATACACGATTGGTAAAGGAACACCGCTTGAATTAACCATGGTACAAGAACGTTATTATTTAATCCATGATTAAGCAATTAAATAATGGAAATATAAAGAACATTTCAAATAACAATACAATTCCATAAGGTTCGACACCTATAAATTTTAATGTAATTTTTATTGCATATTAGCTGTGTAATTTATTCACAATATTCAATTTTATCCTGTCATAATATTCTGCTACACATAGCTGTAACGATAACAATTAAATAACAAACTCATAAATTACGTTCTGTTAAAAATAAGCAAGTGTCCGGATACTTTTGAGCGGTAGTGTACGTGTCATCGAAATGTTACTAGTAATTTGATGACACAGCTGGATGCTATTAGCCGTTTAATGACATTATTGGTCTCCGTCAGCTCAATTCTGTTACCAAATATATCACACGGTTGTTCGCCTTCTGATATGGATCTATTGTTCAATCAGATGATGAAGGAATGAACCGAATAACATTAACACATTGCGTATGGGTCACGAGATATCTCGTATAGAAACCGAACTTTGTGGCCGGGTTTCGGGACATTTCGTTTCAATGTTTTTTCATACGCGCGCATCGACGATTCATATACGAACAAATTAAACATCATTTAACAAAAATTAAAAACATCCCAAATTAAAAAAAAAAAGGAAATAAAAAGAACTGAAAGATGGGAAAATGATCGCAGAAAATAATGATCAATGCGTTGGATTCCGGGGTCTTAGAATCGAATTCAACTTAGTACTATTTTTTATAAAGAAAGATTTATTCCTAACTGTGGTTCTGAGTGAAATTACAAGGGAGATGTGTCGCGTGCTCTTTGTTGAATTTTAATGCTAACGTTTTGCGATCCTTAACCCTCTGTGGGACGGTGTGACTTAAAAGTTACAAACTGATGTATCTATATTTAAAAAAATTAATTTTCTTTAGTTATCACTGCACTATTAAATTTGACTACTGTATTACCATAGCGACACCACGATCCATCCACAGTAATTATTAGTTTAAATATTTTCATATCAAAGTGCAAAACTGTAATCGATCGTAATTTTTCCTCCAATAAGCAGACAAAATTCGGGCTATAGAGAGTTAAGGTATTTACATCTTTTATATTACTTTACTTTGGTCGTACAAGACGGCTAAGAATTCATTTACAATGTCTACAACAATTCATTCACAAGATCTATCAGAATGATGATAGATAAAATATCCAAAGCGCTTATATGCGCCCTACGTGTCAGAAAACCAAACTGTGTTGAGCGCTTATATGCGCTCTCCGTGTCACAGAAGCAAAATTTCTGAGCGCGTATATGCGCCCACAGTAGCCAGGAGGTTAATAGTACAGTGATAACTCAATGAAATAAATTTTTTTTAAATATAAATACACGAGTATGCGCCCACAGTAGCCAAGAGGTTAATAGTACAGCGATAACTGAATGAAATAAATTGTTTTAAATATAAATACACCAGAATGTAACTCTGAAGTCAGGCGCCATAGAGGGTTAAATTTTGTAACAAAGATATCGTTATAATTTTTTATCGAATTCTGTGCTTTATCTTAATTTTCTGTAATCTGTAGCGCTTTTACTTGGCACTAATAATAATAATAACAATAATAATAATAATAATAATAATATTAATATTAATAATAATACGTAACCTCGTAACTCACGAATTACGACGTATTTATGGTAGGTTACTTTTTTACTTTTAACGCTCAGCTATTAAAGCTTCATTTGCCAACGTAACGGTTAAAGTTTGCTCCCTGTTTATTCCAATGAATTTCGAATTAAAATTCAAGTTTATAATTACAAAAGGTAGCCGCGCACACTTTTCGAATGTAAACGCAATTTTAATTAGAAGTTTAACATGCGTAGCTGTTACGCTTCTATAAGTAACTGCGATTGCACAAGCGTCCAGAAATTTACGTGTCGCTTGGAATGTCTTCGAAACGAAATAACCGATGTTTCCAGTTAATGCAGTAATTAGCTTTTATTTGCAGGCACTGTGAGAAAATCAGCGTGAAGGCGTCAAGAGGGTAAATAGGAAAATTTAATCCAAGAGTAAAGTTACTCTCTGTCCGTATATTCTATTAGTAGCTTTGAGTTGTTGATTAAAGACTTAGAACGGCGGCAATAGGCGCTAAAGGTGAGGGCAAATATACATCAAAGGTGGAGACATTCATAAGACTTGCTTCGCGAATTAGAGGCACTTGGCGCGATCGTTGCCAAATCGGAGAGTAAACAGTACACCGTCAACAGCTTTAATCTCGACAATTTGATAAATCACGTTTGAGAAAGTTACAGCTACCAGTGGACAAACTGTCAATTTAAATCTAGCAAGTTATTTATTTATTTATTCTTTTTTTGGAGGGGGGGGGGGTGTCTCGTGAAACGTAACTTGAAATTTAATTAACTTCGAAAGCGTTGTCACCTTTAGATTTTAAAATTCATACGGATTGTTTATGTACCTAAAAGAATCTCATTTGGTACGTAAAGGTTTATCTATGTTTAAATTATGCTGATACGGTAATATACTGCAAATGTAAACACGGTAATGTTTCATTAATTTCGAAACGTTTGGATTCTCCAAGTTGGGAATCATTGTGGCCCATTTTATTAATCTTCCGTGATGGAAATTTTGTATATTTATCGGAATAAAAATTGCAATTGAGTTGTAACCTCAAAATATAAACTGTATGTACGAATATGATTTCTGATTTGAAAGCTTCAAATAAATAAAGAAAAGAAAAGAAAAGAAAAACAAAAATAAAAAATAGCAGTTTCTAACTTTGATTTGAAAATTTTTTTAATGATTACTGTAAACGAACATGGCATTATATAGTAATAAAATTTAATAGTACAGCGATAAGTAAATAAAATAAATATTTGAAAATATAGATACATAAATGTGTAACTTTTAAGTCACATGGATATATGAAGGTTAAAAATAAAAATTATAAATGTTTAATCTTTCTTAATCGTTTATAATACAAGTTTGAAATCCGGTTCAGTTCGAACTCCGATCATCAATATTCTTTTTGTTAATTTACCGAATAATTTTTGTACAAAAAACTTCTTCATCTGTTCATTCTAGAAGCGTGCAAAGTTTTATGAAATAAAGTGTCCTGCGACATATTTGAATGCTTAATCTATAGCTTTCTTTCGACTAACTTCTTTTTCTTATGTCTTAGGAAACTACACCGATTAGTTATCACTAGAACTACCAAAGTGGTCAAAATGACCCATTCGTAATTTTTCACAGAAATTTTATAAATTACGATGCCTTTGGGGACATTTTCCTTGATTTTCCATGATTTTTTGTTAAAAATACAGGTAAACCTTCGTCTCAGTTCCATTATATATTATTTTAAATACCTTCCACTTTGATTTCTTCGGTAGAAATAAGTATACCATAACCCTTTCGCTACGAAGAGCGTATATATACGTCTTTAAAAATTATACGTGTTTTAAATCATCTGATAAAAGCGTGCATAGACGTTTTCTGTACCACAGAATTATTTATATTTTCATTTACGTATGATTCGCCATCATTCATTAAACAATATACTAAAATTTTGCTATGTATATTTTTATCGTATCAACAAAAACTTTCAATTCTGAGAGCACCGTAATGAAAAGGTTAATCGTCGGTAGTTCTGGTGTTAATATTCTGTCAGTTATTAAATATCAAATAAAGTTTATATTATATTATATTTAATATCAAATTAATATAATATTATATTTAATATCAAATTAATATAATATTATATTTAATATCAAATTAATATTGTATTATATTTAATATCAAATTAATATTATATTATATTTAAAAAAAATTGAATTTTGTAAATTTGCATCTGAATAAACGCGAAAGATAAACAACAAAGCTGCGCAACGAAGTGGTTTGCCATAAAACAGGGAGAAGTTATAGCGGAAAGAATAAGTTGTACGAAACAGGTTGATGGCACTGTAACATTAAAAGTGGTACGAATGTCGAAGCTTTTCAAAAAGCTTGAAGTTACGAGATGCATCAAAACCCTGATGCTGAGACTGAAAGCGTAGTTTTCTTTGGTATCCAGCAGAAAAGTGGCATTCATTGAGTGTATACTGTTCGAGCGACATGTCTTTCAACAGCCACTTTTCTTCTCAGTTGAGCTTCAGGACAGAAAAATACATAGCTGGTCAACGAGCTCCAGTTCGCTCCTAGATGATACTTCTTCTTTAAAATATTGACCCAACGTTGTCTATTTGAAGGTTCGCATTAAAGAAGATAAATATGCATACGAAATTGCTTTTTAACAAACCATTCCTCTTTCGTGTGCCGATTTTTTATTGCTTTCGGTTAGATTGTCAGCTCCGTTGTTTATCGTTGTCACAAAACTGTGCCATTTGGGAACAGTAAAATTCTTAATCATAATAAATTTA
>SMSQ01019903.1:1496-17935 GCA_019453375.1 Ctenoplectra terminalis | reverse complement strand
GGTAGAAAATTCAAGGATTCAAGAGTCGTAACAGAATCATAAGAATACGACAAAGCACAGTTAATATAAATAAAATAGCACCTGAAATGTTCATTTATTCTTATTTTGGATCGCTGAGTCGCGAGATGAATTAAATAAATAGTTCAAATTGCTATTCGTGAAGTACAGAACTCGAAGGGTTGAAATATTAAATTCTCGCAGAGGCATCAAATTTTCACTAAAAAAAAAAATTGTACAAACGTTCAACGAGACAGTTCTTGTCGCGTTAAAATTTCACGAATTTGTAGCCTGAAGTGTTCTGGGAAATTCGTTAGAGTAGGAAAAAAAAGGAACACAGAGTGAGCTGTGCGAGGGTTGAAACTCGTTGACATCGAAGTTTCACTGTAACATTATAATCGAATAACGCGACCACGGGGATAACGTTAAACGGATTATTGTTCTTTTACCTCGTGAAATCTTGGCGCGACAAGAAGCACGCGACCTGCATGCACGTGTGATGAACGGGAATAATATTTCACAATTTTACCATTTAGAGCAGGGATTCCCAACCGGGTAGCAATTTCACGATTTTAAAAAAATAGTTTCCGATTTTGTATTTTTATATCCGAGAATCATCATTTTTTTATTATATCGTGTACTCACTTTTATCAATTTTTTTGGTAATACAAGCAAATAATATTTATGTGTGTTTCATATTTAAGATTGATTAACACTAAAGACACTTTTTGGTACGGAGGAACTAGAAGTAAAAAATGTATGTATAATGGAAGGGCGACAAATGTTTACCGAAGTAAATATTTGCCAAGATCTTTTTTCTTTCACTTCTCGCTTCTTTTCTTTTGCTCAATTTTTTGCCAAGATACCAAGACCTTTACCAAATATTTACAAATCTTTATCTATATTTTTAAGAGAAAATCACAGAAAATTTCCGGATATGTACCATGGTAAATTTATAAAATTTCTGTAACAAGAAACTGTAATTTTATGCTTCGATAAAAATTAAGAGCTACGATGGAATTTTAATTAAAAAAAAAAGAAGTAGTACTAAATTTTTCACACATGGAAATTATTATTAACACTAGAGCAACCAGCGATTAAAGTAGACTTATTTATACCAAAGAAATCAAAATGATAGGTATCTAAAAAATACTTATAATAAATCTAACACTTTTCAGTGCATACTTTCTGCAACAAATCGCAAAGAATTTCCAAGAATGCGCCACGGTAAATTTATAAAATTTCTATAACAATTATACAAAAATTATATAAAAATTAAGAGCTATGATAGAATTTTAATTAAAAAAAAAAAAAGTACTAAATTTTTCACGAAGAATTTCCAAAAATGCAGCACGGTAGATTTATAAAATTTCTAGGAATAATTACCAGTCACTTTGACTGGCTCAGTAGTTCCAGTGTTAATTATTCGTGAACGTCACGCGCCCACCTGCCGAGAAAATAATTACACGGTTAAGGGGTTGAAGTGGAGCCGTGACACTTGAGTCACCCTGTACATCCACCCTCGGTCATAGACACAAGGCTCGCCTGACGACAAGCCCCGACTTGCGCAGATCCGCGAGCGGAGAGCACGAGCACTGGACTGGAATCACGCAAGCTACGAGGGTGTTGGCCGAGGAGCCGGGGCTGCAAGGGGGTGGTAAGGAGACGGCGAGATACTCGGTGAAAGGACGAGTCGTGCGTGTAACGAGGAAAAGAGGGAAAACGAAGGAGAGTACGGAGGATAATGAATGGAGACTAGCGACGGAGAGAGAGGAACGGGGAATAACTTGGCAAGTGGAAAGAGAGTTGGAAGGGATGGATTGTAGGAGAGGTGGAAGGATTTTTTGGTTGGTTTAGATTGGAAGGGATGAATTGTAGGGGAGGTGGAAGGATTTTTTGGTTGGTCTAGATTGGAAGGAATGGATTGTAGGGGAAGTGGAAGTATTTTTTGGCTCATTTGAATTGGAAGGAATGGATTGTAAGGGAGGTGGAAGGATTTTTTGGTTGGTTTAGATTGCAAGGGATGGATTGTAGGGGAAGTGGAAGGATTTTTGGGTTGGTTTAGATTGCAAGGAAATTTTAGGAGAAGTGGAAGGATTTTTTGGCTGATTTGAATTGGAAGGGATGAATTGTAGGGGAAGTGGAAGAATTTTTTGGTTGGTTTAGATTGCTAGGAAATTTTAGGAGAAGTGGAAGGATTTTTTGGTTGGTTTAGATTGCGAGAGATGGATTGTAGGAAAAGTGAAAGGATTTTTTGGCTGATTTGAATTGGAAGGAATGGATTGTAGGGGAGGTGGAAGGATTTTTTGGTTGGTTTAGATTGCAAGGAATGGATTATAAGCAAAGTAAAAGGATTTTTTGGTTGGTTTAGATTGCGAGGGATGGATTGTAGGAAAAGTGAAAGGATTTTTTGGCTGATTTGAATTGGAAGGAATGGATTGTAGGGGAGGTGGAAGGATTTTTTGGTTGGTTTAGATTGCAAGGGATGGATTATAAGCAAAGTAAAAAGATTTCTTGGTTGGTTTAGATTGTAGGGAAAGTAAAAGGATTTTGTTGCTGATTTGGATTGGATGGGATAGATTGTAGAGAAAGTCGAAAGATTTTTTTGACTGGTTTGGATTGGAAGAAGTTGGATTGTAGAGAAAGTGGAAAGATTTTTTGGCTAGGTTGAATTGTAGGCGAAGTGAAAAGATTTTTTGGCTGGTTTACATTGTAGAGAAAGTGGAAGGATTTTTTTGGCCGCTTTGAATTGGATGAAGTTGGATTGTAGAGAAAGTGGAAGGATTTTTTGGCTGGGTTGGATTGTAGGCGAAGTGAAAAGATTTTTTGGCTGGTTTACATAGTAAAGAAAGTGGAAGGATTTTTTGGCCGCGTTAGATTGCAAGAAGTTGGTTCGGTGAGTGGGAAAAATATGGGAAGATGGTAGCGGAAATGTGAATATGAGGAGAATAGTAAAAATATATGAAATATAGAAAATAAAAGAAAATAGGGAAAGGATATGAAGAGGTATGAAAAATAAAAGGAAAAAAATACATTAAAATGGAAGGTGTTCTGGAGAAGGGATGTAAATAAATATTTAAGAAGTTAGAGTGAATGAAAGATAGAAAAAAAAGGTATAAGGGAAAAGCGAAAATAAACGAAGAGGAGAAATAAAGAGCAGAAGAGGTATGAATGGAAGGTGCAGAGGAAGAGGGGAATAAAGGAATGTTTGAGAAGTTGGTAGAAGTGAGAAGTGAAAGAGAAAAGGTGAAAATGAAGCTGAAAGGAAAGGGCGAATAAAGAGCAGAAAGAAAATTGGAGGTGGGAGGTAAAACGGTGTGTAATTTTCAAAGAAACGAAAAAAATTGAGGAACGAAAAGAAAGGTACAGTGTTTGGAAATATTAAAGGCGTAATAAGAGAACAGAAAGGGAAGATATATTTTTAACGGAATAATAAACTTGCGTAAAAAATAAAAAGGAAAACTATGGCGAGAGGTTAAAACTGTAGGTGGATCTTTTTCACCCGGAAGCATAAAAGAAAAATAGAGGCCAGCGTGGAAAGTCGGAAAGCGACAATACGAAAAGTTGAATGAAAAAGCGAAAGTGCATTGAGGATGGAATAAAAAAACATAGAAATAGCTGTATGAAAATAAATACGAGAAGAAGAGCACGAAACAATGAAAACCAGAATAAAAGAAGAGTTCAGCTACAAAATTGGATAAATAAAAAATTCCAATACCGATGAAACATGACTTCAATGTTTTAACGTAACCGCTCTAAAATAAACTCTTAATAAAAAATAAAAAAAAAGATTAAACAACCCAAAACCAAGAACAGAAGACAAAACGCAAATCTGAAATCTCGAAACAAAACAAATCAAAAATGAAACACTACATCGCAACAAAAAAAAAAAAAGAACATCTCAAAAACCGAAGAAATTAAAAATCTGCTAGAATTCCCAATTATTATTAATAATACATTCCTTTCCAATTTATAAAAAAAGGGAAAATTTAATGAAAAATAAAAAAAAGACCCTTAACCTCCATAGAAAAAAAAAAAATAAATAAATAATAGTGATAATAAAAAATTGCGGTGCACCAAAGAATTATACAATAATCGTAAAAAATAATAGGAAGCGATAAAAAGGGGAAAAGCAAGGAATCCGGAATAGACGAAACGATAGTAAGAAAAGGGGTGGAGTAGGGGGTGTAGGAGGCGTGCGCAGGAGGGTGGCGATGCAAAATCGTTCCCGGCTGCACAGTCGCAGGAAAATCGAAGCCGGTCGCCAGTGTGTCGCACACCAGCGCAGCATTCGCTTCCGTTTCTTCCTTGTGAATCTTCGTTTCGAGAGGAACCGAACACGCGGAGCCATGCTGCTCGACGTTGGTTGATTCGCGATCTTTTTCGAATCGCGAGAAAAAAAAAAAAATAAATAAAAAAGAATAAAAATAGTCCGAAAAGTGTAATTAACAAGGGTAGTTCGTATTACAGCCGTTTAATCTATAAACTTCACGCGGACACTGTGTTACGATATCATCTTGTGATCATTGAAGATATGATTGATAGACTGATACGAGGAAGATGTTTGAGACGTCTGATAAAAATGGTTCGACGAGGCTTCAGAGGAAGACCACGGAGGATTTTTGTAACGCTTAGCGTTTAACAAATGTATTATTTCGTTTTTATCAGTCACTTAGATCAGGTATTGTCCGTTTCGTGAGACTGTTACGTGTGATTGTTAAGTTATGGAGTTTGGAATCGATTCGTGGACGCGGAGGACATTTTAATCGGAGTCGAGCTTCAGGCGGTGTAAGGGTTCGGAAGAAAAGGAAGCTCGAATCGCAGGATTTAAATCATTTTTATGATAACCAAGCTAATTATTTCGTGATCATAAAAAATGTTTGATTTCTACTTACGAGATATATTCCAATTCTATTTAACCTTAAATCGTTTATTCGTTATATTCAATAGAGTGAACATCTCGTTTCAATAATCGTACTTCCGTCACTCGAAATTTATACCGTTATAAAAATTTCAAACTTCATTTATGATATTAAAAAAAAAAAAAGAAAAAAAATCACTGTTTTAGAAATTACACTTTAAAACGCTGGTTGTAACATTCCAAAAATAACAAACTCCGTTTCAACAAGTATATTTTTCTGGCTCGCTATCCTCGGTTATCCTGCAGCACCGGGAAGCGACCAACGATTAATCACATTCGTCACAATTTTTCTTAAACTTTACACAACATAAATCTGGAACGAATTTCAAGATGTCGAAAAATACTATAACTCACTCTGTCATCCTTGCGATGCCACGAAGCCTCGAGCGCGACTATTTCCAGCAATTCCAAAAATATTGCTCCCTTTAAGAAACAAGCGGAGAGTGGTCGTAGAGACGGTTAGCACAAGAGGAACGATAAATCATAATTAATCAGGAAACGGAGAGGCGAGAGCGTGAAATGACGAAGTGGCAGTGTCACTCGTCTCGTGAGGAGGCGAAACGTGTTTCGCGTGATTACATCATATGACGTAAAGTCGGGAAACCTGGCAAGAGACGTTTGAGGAAGGCCTGACGTTAAATGGAACCTTGATGTAAAATGTAGACGGTCCAGGAAATGATAAACGATCTTTTTTTTTGTATTTATTAATTTGTGAAGGAAGGTTCAAGTGGATCTGTTACAAAAATATAAAGTTTTGGTAGCTGAGAATTTTTGGGTGGTCTCGCGAAATGTTTTACGTTTTGTAGTTTTTTTGAAATTTTTAGTTTAAGATTGTTTGATAGATTGATAATAAGAAATTACTCGAAATTTTCTCTGAAGGATAGTGAAATTTAAGAAATGATAAACGATCTCTTTTAATTTGTGAAGGAAGGTTGAAGTGGAACTGTTACAAAGATGTAAATTTTTATAGCTGAGAATTTTTGGGTGGTCTCACGAAAAATTTAAAATTTTCCACTTTTTTTGATGCTTTGAAGATTTTTTAAATTTTTATTCTAAGATTGCTCGAATGATTGGTAATTGGAAATTACTCGAAATTTCTTTTCAAGGATATTGAAATTTAAGAAATGATAAACGATCTCTTTTAATTTGTGAAGGAAGGTTGAAGTGGAACTGTTACAAAGATATAAAATTTTATAGCAGAGAATTTTTGGGTGGTCTCACGAAAAATTTTACGTTTTCTACTTTTTTTGATGCTTTGAATATTTTTGAAATTTTTATTCTAAGATTATTTGATAGATTGGTAATAAAAAATTACTCCAAATTTCTTCTCAAGGATATTGATATTTAAGAAATGATCTCTTTTAATTCGTGAAGGAAGGTTGAAGTGGAACTGTTACAAAGATATAAATTTTTATAGCTGAGAATTTTTGGGTGGTCTCACGAAAAATCTTACGTTTTGTAGTTTTTTTGATCCTTTGGATATTTTTAAAATTTTTACTCCAAGATTGCTCGAAAGATTGGTACTAAGAAATTACTCAAGGATATTGAAATTTAAGAAGATTCCTTAGCTGTTTGCTCGCAAGTTGGAAGCAATACCAATCTCGTTAGTCAACTTCTGTTAGAATGCATCTCTGCTTCAATGCTTTCACGAGCTGCGGCAAATTCGAGTTACTGTTCTTGTCTCGAACAAGAGAAACAACTTGTTTATATTTTTCACAGAAAATGATAGAAAAATCCCCTAAAACGCATCGCGGTAAATTTACAAAACTTCTACAAAAAATTAGGAACTAGAATTACGAAGTAATTCTAACGTTAAAATTATACTTCACTCATAATTATATAAATCCAACACTCACAATTTAAGGGAGGGTTAAATTTTTAAATATTCCCATTCAACGAATTCCCAATGATCCCTCTGATCGACATTCCATCAACATCCTACAAATTCTTATCCATTTATAAAAAATAAAAAATTACAAAATTACAAAATTACACAGAATTCAAAAAGTATGGTATATACCGAAATACGGAACGATTTCTGTTCGCACGCTTTCCTATAAAAATGTCGCGAGACGGCTCCGACTGCAAAGGGTTAAAAGTAATCTTTCACGCGTCGTCGCTCGCTATTTCTACCTCTTTTCAACCAGATATTTTTCAATTATTATCACAGCGCACAGTCTAAAGGAAAGTCGACCAAAAATTAAAAATATATGTATACTATACTGTATAATAACGCTTGTTTTCAACAAAATGTAAAAATATTTTATAAAAATCCACGGTCTAGCGATACAAAGATCCGTCCGATTCTATCGTCGGTTCAATCCGCGCGAGTCAAAACAATTCTCGAATCTAATCTGTTTATCGAACAAACAGGTTCCCGCAATTCGTCAGCTCGCTCGTTCCGCGCGCGACGTGTTCAAATATACATTTGTCCGAAGGAAACGTCTCTGGACACCATAATCGAAACGAGACAGCGTTTCTTGCAAATGTAGGAAAGACCGCCGGTTTCTTGCTCGTACGTATTCTTGCGCAAAGTAAACGAAGATAAGAGCGGAAGGCGATCAATGAAACTCACCAGTGTACTGGTATGCACCAGATATGATCGTACACGAGCCTTACATGCTGCTATAACTCGAACGTAGGCTGTGTGGGAATGTGGAGCGAGCGTGGATTTCGCGGCGTTAAAGGAAAGCGGTTCGAGGCGGTTTCGTTCCGAAGGGATTAAGGGAGAATTGTTTAATTTGCATGCGGGGGGACCTCGTGGTCAGTTCTATGGGGCGTTTCGTTCGTGGAGGGAAGGTTCGAGAGAAATTTATGGGGACGGATCTTAGAAAATGTTAGTTTTATGATAGAGGTTGCTTAAAATTTATAATTTTGAAAGTATTGAAAGGATTTCTGGAAAATTGGATTTTTATACATTAGTGGGAATTTTGAAAGCACAGAGTGTGAATTTACTAATTTTGCAGGCCTTGATTTTCCTCATAATTTGTATTTAGACATATTTTCTTTATTTCTGGAGATAAAACTCCTTTTTAAGTTTATCGTACTTTAACTTACCGAAGCTATGGTTCATTATTTTTTTTTATTTAATATCCGTTTGAAGATACTTATTAATACAAAAAGAGTCTATTACAATTATTTTCTGTGTATTTATAGAAAATTTTCGTATTTGAATTTATTTCACCCTCGAGAAAAGTTCCGATATCTATCTCCATTTATATTCCAGTTTTCAATTATTTTCGTATAATTAGCATCCAATAAATTTTTAGTATAATCATAAAATCAATTTTTCTGAAAGAAATAACTAAATTTCGTATATACTACCCTCCACCTCCGATGGTAATAAATAATGAACTTATTTACCTCGAATAAATAGTGGAATAATTTTTTTCACCATTTTTAATTTTACCACAAATAAATAGTAGAATAATTTTTTTTACCATTTTTAATTTTATCACGAATAAATAGTAGAATAATTTTTTTTACCATTCTTAATTTTATCACGAATAAATAGAATAATTTTTTAAACCTCTATCAAAACCAAATTTAGATCTATCATTAATATTACGATATTAATTTATTTTAGATAATTTCTTATCAATTAACTTAACCCTTTCGCTACGAAAGACGTATATACACCCCCTCAGAAATGAAGTAATCATTTGTCGATTATTTTTATTTTCACCGAAGTATTTTTGTATTCATATACACTGAATTATTTTTATTTTCATTTACACGTGTTATATTATAATTCTAACATTTTAATATCCACATTAGTGTTACCTTAATAAAAACTGCATCGAACCGTGTACCAATAACGCTTTTGGCGTTCAGAGCACCTTAGCGAAAGCTTTAATATCAGATCGAATAATTTGTAACCAACAGTGCATATATATAAATAAACCAACGAAACGTTATAAACACTCGCGTATATTTTTGCATGGAAAAGAACAAGACACGGTGCAACAGTGGACGCGCGGCCAATCACTGATTCATCCCCGGCATAGCAATCTCTGGCAGTCATTTTAGGCTTTCGACACTTGGCTCATCGATTCCTGTCGGCGTTCTCTTTTGCAACTTCATTTGCACGGATATCGGCTCGCCTGTCCGTTCGATAATTGACCTATTTGCGTGATTCTGCTGCGTGCTCGAACAATCGTGTTATTGTCAATAGCATTCTTCGTGGGTATTTTAAACAATACGATCATTACTCGAGTGGGGGCACGGTATAATGATCCGACGATATTGCTTCGATTATTTGTTCTTCCTTTTAAAGACGGTCTTCTTCTTCGTTACGCTCTATGAGGATTTTATAGACTACTTTTCGTCGTCTTGGATGTAGTCCATAAGGGTTGAAAAATTTGTTATAATTTAAGTTTCTGGGATAATTTAAGATATCGGTAGGAAGGTTCCATAGATTGTTTCAATTTGTTTTAATTTTTCTGGTCTGGATGATGGTCCATTTGAAAAAAGAAGTTCTTCAACTCTCACGCGACTATAATTTTTCTAACTTAATTTTTTCCACGATATTAATAATTCGAAGATACTGCTTGGATTATTTGTTCTTCCTTTTAAAGACGCTCTTCTTCTTCGTTACGCTCTATGAGGATTTTATAGACTACTTTTGGTCGTTTTGAAGGGTTGAAAAATTTGTTATAATTTAAGTTTCTGTGATAATTTAAGATATCGGTAGGAAGGTTCCTTAGTTTGTTTCAATTTGATTTAATTTTTTTTAGTCTGGATGATGGACCGTTTGAAAATTGGAGTTCTTCAACCCTCGCGCGACTATAATTTTTCTAACTTAAGTTTTTCCTTGATATTAATGATCCCACGATATTGTTTTGGTTACTTATTTTTCCTTTTAAAAACGCTCTTTTTCTTCGTTACGCTCTATGAGAATTTTACAGAGTACTTTTGGTTTTCTTGGTTGTAGTCCATAAGGGTTGAAAATTTTTTAATAATCGGTTAAAATCAATATACCAGCTGTTTTTTTTTAACAAGTTTCTGTGGTAATTTAAGGTATTGGTAAGAAGATTCCTTAGTTTGTTTGAATTTTATTTAATTTCTTTAGTCTGGATGATGGACCATTTGAAAATAGGAGTTCTTTAACTCTCACGCGGCTATAATTTTTCTAACTTAATTTTTTCCACGATATTAATAATTTGACGATAATTTGACTTGGATTATTTGTTCTTCCTTTTAAAGACGCTCTTCGTCTTCGTTACGCTCTATGCAAATTTTACAGAATACTTCTGGTCATTTGGTTGTAGTCCACAAGGGTTGAAAAATTTGTAATAGCCGATTAGAATCGATGTATTAGCTGCTTCTTTTATTAGTTTCTGGGGTAATTTAAGGTATCGGAAGAAGGTTCCTTAACACTGATTTTTAGACTCTTTTCATTCAGGCTGATTAAATAATTTTGCGTTTAACGTATGCTTTACAATCTGTACAAAAATACAAAGACTATAATTATGAAGAAAAGGGTGTACAGTTTACAATGTTCTTCGTTTTACAATGAAGATTCCAAAAGGCTTCAACGAAAAGTTCAGTGTGGGGCGTATGTGCTCCACGTAGCACGAAACGTATTAATTCTTTCGGTCTGAATGATGGATTATCTGGAAAAAGGAGTTCTTCAACCCTCACGCGACTATAATTTTTATAATTTAATTTTTTGAATTCTGGTGAAGAATTCTGGTATCAATAATTAAAATCGTATCGTTCATTTATTCCAAGATTATCTGTGAGCGTATCGTTTCAAACGTTTCTCGCGTACAGTTTAAAATTATTATGATGCACATGCTTGCATCAAGTCCAGTGTTTGCGGACATCGCTAAAGAGAAACGGAAACAAAGCGAGCCTCGTGTTTTCTCTCAGTATGTGCGTCACTGATTAAAGATCGCGGCTCGAGATTGCACGGCGACCAGAAATTAGTGTCATTTAGTGACGGTGCCATAATTGCGACGCGTCGAAGCGTTGCCTTTTCGTTCCTGACCTTTTTGCACGCGTTATTGCCTCAGGTGTGTGCGATTTTTAACCATCGATTGCGTTTGGTAATCTCGAATTGGGATTCTTTCATCTTCGATCACTGATCAATCCTTCGTAACGCGTTGTCACTTGGTTTTGTTTTATTCTTAATTTTTAAATTGGTTATTAAATTGTTGGAATAAAATTTATTAAATTATAAAAATATAATTACTAAAATAAATGATTAAAATAATTATTGAAATTAAATTTATTAAATTTAAATTTAATAAGTTAATATAACGAGTTATTGAATAATAATTTGATATAAAGTAAATTTAATAATTTGATAAATCAAAATTTAATTGAATTATAATTTGAAATTAATTATTAAATTATTACAGTTACATTCGTTAAATTTAAATTTAATAAATTAATATAACAAGTTATTGAATAATAATTTGATATAAAATAAATTTAATAATTCGATAAATCAAAATTCATTTGTTATTTAATTTACAATTTAATTTGAAATTAATTATTAAATTATTACAGTTATATTCATAAAATTTAAATTTACTTATGATTTCATCTATAATTTAATTTTAAATTAATTATAATTTTATAAGTTTAATTTATTAACTGAAAAGGATAGCAGAGTTAGGTCAAGAGTGATTCAAGAGTCAGGATAAGTGTATGTTCCACAAAATAATTTAAATATAGACGACCATGGTGTATAATTTATACGGATGGTATTCTAGGGTTGATATTCCAGATTTTTCAGGAATATGATAAATTCAGACCGTTTTATGTAACGCTACAATGTAACGACATGCAACCTAGTTGGCATCTGAATATGATGGTAAATTCCTAAATTTCACTACATTATTTTTACTCAAGATCATCGCAAATGGCCCTTGTATTTTACAATCACCATTTTAAACATCGTAACTATTTTTCTCTCACGATTGGCGTCTTTGCTTTCGGTCGCCAATGATAAACTTACGTATAAATGTCAGCTGACAATTTATTTCCTCCCCAGATCTCTATTTTAAAAGTTTCCAAAAAAATGGAATTAAATTTAAACGCCCTCAATTATTGTATCCGTTAATTCGAGAAAATATAAAACAATAAATATAGAAAATATAAATTATAGAAGTTATAGAAAGTTATAGAAAATATAAAAAAATATAAAAAGATAAATTTTCCTTTATGGAAATCATTATTAAACGTTCTCAATTTTAAATATTACAAAATATTCAGCTGCACAGGTTGTAAAAAATATAATTATATGTCGTTGCTTGACAATGATAGTGGAACGATTAAAAGAATTGTTTAAAGAATTTATCCAGGTTCTTGTGACAGTTAATATTTATTTGCACGTTCTATGCAATGGTGGTTAGGCTCGCGTGAAAACAATTGATACAATGTGTATAAGCGGATGAAGCAACGCGTCCGAACAGTTTTCTATTTGCTACTTAAAATACCCTAACTGACTTCGGTACGTTGAACCTTCAAATCTGATTAACACTGGAGTAGCTGACTTTGCATACGCTTTAGAGCAAGAAATTATGAAACAGAAATATCTTGTATATGTCGTGAAACTAGCAACGTTTAGTAAAAGATTAATTTACAGAATTATAATGTTCGAGAAAACTCGATGGAAAGTTCGTTTCAGTAACGAGGTATCTGCTTATTTTCCGGAGAAAAGTAGCTTAAAAATTATTTAAAGTATATCAGATATTTAGGGACAAAAGAAGTATTTCATATTTAGGTCATTAAATACAGAAATCTTTTCTAAGTTTGAGAATAGAATTAAGTATTCTGTAAAACAGTGGTGTTGTTTTACCCAGAATGTGAGAATTAAAAAAAAAATTACTTTTATATAATTTACATAAGAACTTCTAAAAATTGACCACTTTGTTTCCAAAAATTACATAATTTTTAACTTCTCATCAGCTGGGGGGTAACAATTCCTCTGCTTCCTAAAGAATTATCAATTAAGCTGCTAATAAATAAAATACAGTAATTCGGTTCAAAATAAAAAAAAAAGTTTCTGAAAAATGTCTCATTATGTCTTCATTCGTCCGATCAATTTTTCAATAATACCACTGGTGATACCACTTAATCTACCAACGGTTCAAAAATAATATTACAGTTTATTTAAAAATCCAAAGAATCTTCTAAAAACTCCTAAGAATTAGAAAACTACCCTGAAAACCTCACTCCTCTACAACCAACTCCTAACAATTTTGATCACTTACCATCCACACTATTTTAACACCGAAACAACCAAAGTGCTATAAAAATAACACATAATTCCTAAAAAAAAAAAAAAAAAGAATTTCAAATTCATCTTCTACAATTTTCTCCCCAAAATATAAATAAATCTTTATCTTCTTACATAACATCTTTCTTTACACACTTCTCATTTAAATTTCTTTCATACAGAAAAACCATACATAAATCGTCAATAATTCTACTGTTAAGATCAACAGATCCTGTTTTTCCAATTATACTTGAACCAAAAATCAGAAAACCATCCTGAAAGCCTCACTCCTCTACAACCAACTCCTAACAATTTTGATCACTTACCATCCACACTATTTTAACACCGAAACAACCAAAGTGCTATAAAAATAACACATAATTCCATAAAAAAAAAAAAAGAATTTCAAATTCATCTTCTACAATTTTCTCCCCAAAATATAAATAAATCTTTATCTTCTTACATAACATCTTTCTTTACACACTTCTCATTTAAATTTCTTTCTTTCTTTCATTAAAAAAAAAAAAAAAAAAAACCAATACCTCAGTACCATCGACAGATCCTATTTTTCCCAACTATACTTGAACCATAAATCAGAAAACCACCCCGAAGATGCTCGAAACGATCAAGCTCCTAAGAATCGCCGATTATAACCATCCACCCTGTTCCTCTCTGAATTCAATGAACCATGAGAAAGACCCGATCTTCATCACGGTTAGCTTCACCGATGACCAACACCGGTCCTCGCCTGTTTTCTATTCTAATTCTGTTGCTATTCTAGTCCACGACCGCCGACCAATGGGCTACGTCCGCCAGAGACTAAACGGTCTCTTTCTCTCTCTCTCTTCATCATCTCCCCTGACCCTCTACACCCCCGTTCCCTCGTGTCAACCGCAGTCGTTCTCGAGGCATCGCGTGCACCAGATTATTCAGTCGCATCCTCCTTTTTATTTGGCGCGTTTATCAGTGGCGTTCGCGTTCAGATCCTAAAACCGATAACGGTACGATCGAGAACGGTGCAGAAAATTCAACGAGGCTCCATTGGCGCAGACGTCTCGGAGAACGGTCCACGGAGGACTCGGCTGGTCCCTCTTCTCGGTCCTTTGCTTCTTTTTTTAATCTCGATTCGCTTTACTCGAGGAGGGAAAGGAGAAAGGGAAGAAGTGTAAAATTGGAGTGAAAGACTTGGGTGACTGGTGGTTCGCGCTGGAGAAAGATAAATAAATTAAAGGGGGGTTCGAAAGGACAATTTCGCGACGAAGGCGACCAACGTGTGCGACTTAGAGGGCGCGGACAGGGAGAGATGCAGTGGCGTCGGCAGCAGAGGGTTACCCACGTGATCGGCTCCTCCAATCATGTTCTACTTTTAGCGAGGTACCAAGACGGTACGGAAACCCTGTGGAAGAGACTGATCATGGTCCTTAGCTGAGAGCTATCCATTCTTTTATTTATTTTTTTCCTTTGAATTGTGTGAAATATGTTCGACGAAGGCTTAGTTTTTTTTTTTTTTTTATTTTTTTGCTTTCAAGGTTCTGTTCAGAGAATTGTTTTTAGAGATAATAGTGCACACGCTTCGTTTGATCCATGACCAGTCACTATTTTATAGAACTCGTAATTGTGTGAAATATGTTCGACGAAGACTTAGAATTTTTATTTTTTTTTTTTTATTTTTTGTTTTCAAGGTTCTGTTCAGAGAATTGTTTTAGAGATAATAGTGCACACGCTTCGTTTGATCCATGACCAGTCACTATTTTATAGAACTCGTAATTGTGTGAAATATGTTCGACGAAGACTTAGATTTTTTGTTTCTTTTTTGTTTTTTGTTTTTATTTTTTGTTTTCAAGGTTCTGTTCAGAGAATTGTTTTAGAGATAATAGTGCACATGCTTCGTTTGATCCACGACCAGTCACTATTTTATAGAAGTTGTAATTTAATTTTATTGTTGCGTTTGTTAATTGAATCCAATTGTTGAAAATTGGGTCCTTTTTTTTGTTAGTTGGATAGTGAAATAGAGAAGTATTGCACGAAATAGGAGTACTGGTTGTTTAATATAGTCGGTAAGAATAGAATCGAAAGCTTGTGAAAGTAATTCGTAGGCCTTGGACGTTTTAGAGATTGGTAATTATAAGATAGAGAAAATTAGATGTGTACATTTGTAACGGTTGTTGTTTTTTCGACTCCTTGACGACGACCCGTATCTCGAATGGACCTTGCGTTTTTCACATATCGGGGACGTTAGATAGAGATACGGTCTTATGCAAGTGTTCTTTTATTTTATCTAGCTCGTTTGCCTAACGATAGTACGACACGTTGATGTGTTTTCGTAAATGAGATCTTATTATTTTATCTTCGTCTTTTAATTATTATATTTTCTGTTTAGCCTTATTTCATGCCGAAGGAAAAAATTTATTATGAATTAATACGTAATTAAATTTGTTTTTATTTTAAAGGTAGAATTTTTTAAGCCGTATTTAAAAAATAAACCAAAATTAATTTCAGATTACTAAATTATAGCGTGTCTTACGATGTTACTAATTATTTTTCAAAATTGTGATCGAAGGAGAACATAATATTTTAGTGAATTTTATTATTTTTATCGCAGTAGAAACTCGTGATTTTAAATGGCTTACAGAATAATGAAAAATTAAGGTAATAATTATTCAACGCAACATATTACTGTTTTACAGCTAGAACAACCTTTAAACAATTTCTTTTTAATATTTTAAATACACAAAATGTACGATATTAACACTTTGCACTCGTAAACTTTTTTAAGTTTCAAAGGACTGATGTGAAAACTTAGTGCTCTCTTGAGAAGAAATACAGAATATTATAAATGTTTACGATTTCTTATTTATACTTGTTTAACTTACTTTTATTTTAACTTTTATTTTTATTTTAAAATAAAAGAAGTACTCGATGGAAATATTGAATTTAATCAAAAATATAATCCTTGAAGAAAATTATGCATATGGCCGTACCAAAGGGTTAAATACACTAAATCTACCAATAATATATTTAAAAGTAAACTTCATTTTTGGTCAGACTCGTAAAGAGTAGTAGCAGAATTAAATTCAACCACCGTAATTTTATTTGTTAATTAGTTTAATGATCCAGGATCAAAGAACAGTTCGAGCCTTGTTTTCGGAAATAAAATACTGTTTCATTACTTAACCCTCTATAGCCCGAATTTTGTCTGCTTCTTGGAGAAAAAATTACGATTGATTATAGTTTTTCACTTTGATTTGAAAATGTTTTAATAATTACTGTAGATGGATCGTGGTGTCGCTA
>SMSQ01019902.1:0-17941 GCA_019453375.1 Ctenoplectra terminalis | reverse complement strand
TTTTTTCCGATCGATTCGTATCAAGACGCGAAGTCAGCATCTCATTCCTATTTTTTTTTTCTCTTTTTCCTTTTCGTTTCGATGGTTCTGTATCTTCTGCCTTTCTCTTTTCGTCCTTTCTTTTTTCCTCTTCTAGGTCACTGGTGTCGCTTAAAGCTGGCCAGTTTCGTTTAAATCACGTGGAAAGGAGTCGTCTTTTCCAATTTTTTTTTTTCCTCATCTTCGCGAGAAAGGCGCGATATTTGAAAGTTGTGTTCGCTCAGCCAGTTGAACGCCTTTAATCAAGACCAGACGCTACGCGCACCTCTTTAATTAAAACCGAAAATACGAGAAATACGAGCGCTTACTTTATAATGGCGATGAAACGGAGGCCATCGATGCGAAGGAAGTCTCGAGGAAAAAAGAGTTCAATAACCTTAAACAAGCCGTCGCGGCTCGCGGTTTTACGCGCGCCTCGCTCGCAACCGTGACGCCCACGACGACGAGAGAAAATCCTAGCCTAGACGACTGTAAATCTGGGATTATCCTGACGACTTAACATCAACCGAGTCCATCATGGCGGGCACGGTCTTCAACATGCGAGACTAAGGCTCTGCGGTTTCCTACCTGCGACGGTATTCACTGGGAGCTTGAAATTATCGTGTGTCGTGCTGAATAAAATGAATTCGTAGGAATGCGAGATAGATCGTACGAGTTTCTTCTTAACTATATTCGTATTTCGTAGTTGTGAGTCGAGTTTTTTAACGCTTGGAGAGAAGAAATATACACACTACCGTCCATAAGCGTTTGACCACCATCAGTTTATCTAACATGTACAAAATACAGGGTGAGTCTGTTAACGTGACGACCTCAAATAATTTTTGAGGTATTCGTTTTACGAAAAAATGTTTTATACAAGAGTTGCATGGTACCTTGGGGGACACATGGTGGTCTTATCTATTTTGTATTTCCTAATTTGTTTATCGAGATATTAGGGTCACCTTCGATTTTTTAAATGGAATGTGTAATTTTTTTTCCGGATTCTGGTAGACCATCAAATTCTGCGTAAAAAAGTTTTATACAACTTGGTAGTTGTATATTTTAACACGTTGCCGCAAATGACGGCTATAGCCGTCCGATCTTTGGCGATATGTAGGCAAACGTCGGCTATAGCCGTCATACACATTTTAATCGATAAAAAAAAGAAAAAAGAAAAAAGAACAGCGAAAAAAAAATGTGTTTCTGAGCACGATCGTTAAATTAAAAAAGTGCGGCAACGTGTTGAATAAGATATCTCAACATAATTTTTATCGCAGTGTTTCTCTGATTTTTTCATCGCTAGCAAAATGGTCACGTTTCTATGCGAATCATATAAATTTCTATTCATTCTGCTTAGGGGTATTTATATTATAACTGTTGAGTCCTGAAAGGCCCCGGATAATCGATAACGGTCTTCAATTCAATCAGCACGGTTTATGACATGGTAGGCTAGAGAGACCTAATTTTTGGGTGCCATCTGGCTAATAGACCTTCGATGGCACCTGCAAGTTTTGAGTCCGAGTAACGGTGCCATGTCATAAACCGGGAAATACCAAGGGGATAGGTTGACGCGACGGAAAACTGTTAAGATTCGGGTGAGAGAGAGTGAGAGATATACAGAGCCGTATAATACCGAAAATAATTTATTTTGAACGCTCAATTAGCTCGAACCTCGGATATAGCTCCAACGCTTCGTTTTGTGACACAAGAATATGATCTACTGTCGACGGCCGCAAATGATGGTACAAAAAAGAGTTCTGTTCTATGGGCGCCCATCGGCTTATATCCGAAAGCCGTGTGGTATAGAGAGGGTAGTGATGGCCCTTGGTTTGAGGTTGATTCAGACGGACTTTGACCTTGTTTTCGGGTTCGGAATGACTAATGACTCAATGAAATTGTTTGTAGTTCGGTCTTAGTTATCCGTTTAGCATGGTTCGGCGTGTATGCGTAGGTTGGTCACCCAACAAAACTGTTTTCGCGAACAAGGAGGACCACCTGGCGATTTTTGAAGAAAGTCACGTTAGCACCTCGCTGCCTATCTACCCGGTAAAATGGACACAGTTCCTCTTCCAGAAAATAGCACGCCAAGGGCGTACTGGAAGGGAGTAGCTGTGCTATGTAGCGAGGTGCAAATTGCGCCCGGAGAGACATTTTTGATAGACATTCTAGAAATATACATTCTCGTTAGACATTTCGATACATTTTGTTATACATTTCGAAACAGACATTGTTATACATTTGATAGATACTTGTACGTAGACAAGGAAACATTTAGACACTTAGACATTTAGACATTCTTGTAACATTGTATAGATAAAGTAGGAACTTATACAATTTCGTGTTTATATTAAAGTACCTGCTATCCAATCTTTGTTACAAAAACCATTATATACAGTCGACTTCATCCTTCGACAAGAATTCAATTACCCTTTGAATTCACCGCGTCGTTTAATCGTCGCAAAATATGGCAAACGCTGCGACGCGCGTACGATAATTATGACATAAACTTTCTCATTCGATTCCATCAAGTTGTCAAATACTTAGGTAGTGTACGCACAAAGGTTGAAGACAATTGTGAGTAGGATAAATTGGGATCCTTAAGTGAAGAGATCGAAATTTCCGATCATTTTTACGCATATGTATTAGGTTGTCCCGAAAGTTCCTTCCGTTACCTTCACGCAATGCTTTCGTCTAGCAATGTTTAACACTAGAACTACCAAAGTGGTCAAAATTACCTATTCCCAATTTTTTACAGAAATTTTATAGATTGACTATAGCACCACGCAGGCAATTTTCCGTGATTTTCTGTTAAAAATGTAGACAAAGCTTTGTTTCCCTTGCATTGCGTATTTTTTTTATATACCTTTCATTACGATTTTTCCGGTAGAAATAAGTATACTTTATTCGTCGGTAGTTCTAGTGTTAAATAATCATTCAGACGTATTTGTTAAACGAGAGATAGAGGGAAAAAATAGCGCGAAATGAATCCTGTATAAAATAATAATATATCGTAAAACATCAAATATTATGCATCCATTACTTATTAATAAAACGAAAGAAACTTTTGGGACAACCTAATATTACCGTTTTCTATTTGGAGATCAAACAGTACTACAGTGTTACAATTTTAACAAGAATATTTCACTGACCGCGTCAAATGCAATTTCTGTTAATTTAAAACTCGATTCATCCCAGCTAACCGATGAAACTATTCGGAATAAAAATGTCTAAAAATGTAGCTTCTAAACCAAATACAGTTGTTCGTATTTAAAAAAAACGTATCTCTCGTAATACAACTTTATTTGATCCAGAAAACGTCACGCGAAACACAAGTATACCCTCGTATTAATATTTCCCGTTCAAAATTATTGATTCCCGTTCAAACAACCGTTCCAAACTAAAAATAAAACAAAAAAACGAAAGAAAAAAAGCAAGCAAACACAGCGGAGTGGGAAAAAAGTGGAACAACTCGGGATTATTAAAGTTGTAAAGCTCAAACAATAAACCACAAGGATTAAGAAGAGATGTACGATAAAACTTCTATTCTCCAGTGGTGTTGCGCGTTATTCTTGGTTTGTAGATGAAGTCGCGCCGATAGTCAAGGATTAGTACGCCGCACTGAAATTATCGGCTGACCTATTAACGAACTATACAGAGTCGGGGGTAGGGGAAAGAAGTACAGCTCGAAAATACGCCATTTTTCAACGGTGCACAGTTGGACCCGGTCATTAGTATTCGCGGCATAATTCAGCCGCATCGCGGTATCCGCATTTGGACCGATAAGCCAAATAACGATCTGCCGGCTGAGAGGTACATATTTTTAACGAGGTGTCCGAGCCGTGGCTCGCGGATACTTTGCCTATCGAACGATTGCAAGGGGATCGGACAAACGATTTGGTTCGAACAAATTAAATGGTTAAATGAAATTTCGGTATTCATCGATCGAAAATTTGGAATCATCGCGTGTCAGAAAAAATGAAGATAGAAAAAAAATGTGTCGAAATACAGGAAACTGTCGTCGATTTTTAATTGACAGGAAAATTAGCCAGAGATTCGATATAGGTACTTTAACTGTAAAGCGAATTTAAAGTTCTGGGTGGTAGCGTGTATTGGAAATTTGTTAATGGTAGGTGTGGTTGGTAGATAATGCAACATTGTTGAAAATATTATGATAAAATGATGATTATATGTTGTATCATTATCAGGTTTGCCTATTTTAAGAGGAATCGCGTTAATTGGGTATGTAACATAATTGCAAACATTATTAGATAGTACTAGGAGTAAACAGTGTAAATTTTGTCAATATTGAATGCTGGGTTGATGAAATTTCAACCGGGTCAATGATTATTTGATTAATTGCAATTTAATGGATAAAAGAGAACAGAGTTTTGAGTATAATGTAAAAATAAAGTATTCTTTGCTTCTTTAATTTCGCAAGTTGTTGATTAATATAATTTCATAAATTTAGTTCTCTGAAAAACGTAGCGTAATGTCTAGTACAGAATTTTTTTATTTTAATTTTGCTGTTCGTTAGCAACTCAGCTTTCCAACGTTTAATTAATGATAGAGCGTACCAAAATTTGAATAAAATATTGCTGCAGTAAATCAATATATCGTTTAAAAGAAATATTAATCTTTTTTTAAAATTTTAATTTTATTTGCTATTAATCCAGTATTAATATTATCATTTATGACCATTTTGTTATATTTAAAAAAAAAACCGAAATATTCCTACAACTTTGTACAGAACTAACGTAAACACCTTTCGGGTGCCAGATCCACTGGTGGTTTCGATTTAATAGGAATCAATTCTCTAGCTCATTAGCGCATCGATTTGAAACGGTTGTAAATAATCAGGCAATATTGCTTGCCTGCATAACTCAGCGGTTGCATATGCTCCGTGATCAATAATTACAACATGATAGCAACGAATTTTCATTCCCTTCCCGACGCTTACTCATTCCAGAGGCGTGAATAATTGAAACAAGTAGAATCGAGTGTGTAATCTGAATCTAAATTAATAGGTCACGTTGCGCGTGCAATAACAGCCGTTATGATACCGGAGAGATTATTGCTGGCATAATTTACCGCGAGATCTGACACCTTCTACGAATAACTCTTATCGTAAATATCTTACGGAGAAGTGAAAGTAAATTTATACTACAGTTAGAAGAAACGTTATCGAAAGTTTTTCTCCAAAAGCGAAAGCTTAAAGATATTAAGGAAAATATTGAAAAAATATTGAAAAAATATTTATAAAATATCTAACTGAAATAACATTTCTAGAAATAAGAACAATTTCAGGTGAAATAATATTGTGAATGATGTTCGCACAGCAGATGTGATATAAATCACAACGAAATTTTAAAACGAGCTGTTCACAAGTGTCGTTGAAGCGACTCGTCCTCGACTGCCGTACCGTGCTTACCGTTACTACTTGCGGCTGATATATGGTACGGCAATTCTACTGCCGGTGGCTCGGTTGCTCCTTGTCGCGGCAGTCACACATGTTCAAAATTATAGTTATCCACAAAGTATGACGCATAAACGCGGAAACTTCCTGTATCTAATGTTTCCATTTGACGGAGGAACCGAAATTGCTGTTAGTCAACTTTCACAAAGAAACTTTACCGTTTTTACTACGTAACATTGAAACCGTGTAACGTTAAAAGTATCCGTTAACCTTCTATGGAACCGTGTGACTTAAAAGTTACAATCTGATGTATGTATATTTTAAAAAATTAATTTTGTTTAGCTATCACTGCACTATTAAATTTGATTACTGTATTACTGTAGCGACACCACGATCCATCTACGGTAATTATTAGTTAAAACATTTTCAAATCAAAGTAAAAAACTGTAATCAATCGTAATTTTTTCTCCAATAAGCAGACAAAATTCGGGCTATAGAGGGTTAATATCATTAAATTAATTTGTTACTCAAAGAAGAAATTCCAAAGAAAAACTAAGAATACTCTTAAATTATTTCGAGCAATATTTTTAGTAGAAATCATTTGCATTTTAATATCATTAAATTAATCTGTTCCTCAAAGAAGAAATTCCAAAGAAAAACTAAGAATACTCTTAAATTAGTTCGAGCAATATTTTTAGTAGCAATGATTTGCATTTTAATATCATTAAATTAATCTTTTTCTCATAGAAGAAATTCCAAAGAAAAACTAAGAATACTCTTAAATTAGTTTGAGCAATATTTTTAGTAGCAATGATTTGCATTTTAACCCTCTATGGGACCGTGTGACTTAAAAGTTAGAAACTGATGTATCTATATTTTACAAAATTAATTTTGTTTAGCTATCACTGCACTATTAAATTTGATTACTGTATTACTGTAGCGACACCGCGATCCATCTACAGTAATTATTAATTTAAACATTTTCAAATCAAAGTAAAAAACTGTAATCAATCGTAATTTTTTCTCCAATAAGCAGACAAAATTCGGGCTATAGAGAGTTAATTCTAACGATCATCGCAATTTTCTTTCTATTCTTTTCTCTAACAAATTTCTATAAATTCTACCACTCGCGTAATTATTTCGCATTATTATCCTTACCTGTAATTTCGTGTTTGTTTATTTATTTCACGGGCGCGAAACCCGTTAGCGTTCAAACATTGCGAAATCAGAGAGAACGAAAAAGAAAAGATAAAAGTGTAGGATGAAAGTAAAAAAGAACAATGAATGAAAAGAAATATGTAAAAATGATTGTTAATCGTTTATATTTTAAAGAGATATGTTATTTCTGAAAGAATTCAATCCCGATGCAAATGGTTACAGAAAGAGCACAGTTTCAACGAAATTTGTGTTTATGGTAGTTTCGCGAAATAAATTTAGGCGAACGTTGGAGAAACACTCAGGTACAAACGAGATCGTGAAAATAAATTGTATTTCACTGAACCATTCACAATGTTCGTGTAATGTTGCACGTTTGCGTTTACCCTTTAATCGCGTATTTCGCAACACGAGAATTTTTCTACGTTTGTAGCCGTTTCGCCGCCGGCGAATGCGGCTTTCCACGTTTTCTACGATGAGTTACTATTTCTGTCGTTTTACCCGACGTCAATACCGTCTGTCTTCATTTATGCGCTTCTGCAAAGCGGAAGCCAAACGCTGGCTGGTCGGACGTCAGATGAGACGAGGAAGTAATGCGAGCGGTTATAGCTTCCCGCGTTTCGAGACCTCGAGGAAATTCGGAGTAGCTCAGTTCCTCTTCGATAATATCATAAACATTAACGTCGTTAACGTCGATTTTTCCGCTCGTCCTAACAATTTTTCTGTCAGCTTCGAAGGCTGTATTTGAAATTCTTGAAAACATCGTATTATATTTGAAAAAAAAATTGATTCGATACCTTGGTATATTTATTTATTTATTTTTTTTGTAGGTGTTAAGAATTATATTGGTGCATGGAAAATGTAACTTAATAATTTATTTGCAGTGTAAACTTACGGGAAATTGTTTATCGTTGAAAGTTAATCAGTTAGATACCTGTTAGAATTTTATTTTTTATTTTTGTGAGCTATTCTGTTCCAATGAAGAGTTTTGTTTTATTTAATAAATAAAATTAGAATCGTTTTCATTTAAGAGAAATCTTTATTAGTCTCAAAACATTGTCATTATGGAAAATTGTTTATCGCAGAGAATTAATCAGATACTTGTTAAAATTTATTTTTTATTTTTGTGAGCTATTCTATTCCAACGAGGAGTTTTGTTTTATTTAATAAATAAAATTAGAATCATTTTAATTTAAGAGAAATCTTTATTATTCTCAAAATATTGTCATTATGGAAAATTGTTTATCGCAGGAAATTAATAAGATACTTGTTAAAATTTCTTTTTTATTTTTGTGAGCTATTCTATTCAGACGAAGAGTTTTGTTTTATTCAATAAATAAAATTAGAATCATTTTAATTTAAGAATCTTTATCAGTCTCAAAATATTGTTATTATGATAGAATTACGAAACTTAAGCGAAGAAAAAAAATAAAATAAGATCGGATAATTAATTAATCCAATGAAAGTGAATTCTTCCTCCAATCAGAAGCCAGTTTTATTGGAAATTCTTTTTTGATATTGAAACTGACATATATATTACACCGTTAAACCTATATTACCCAGCGATCGTAAAGTTATCCAGCTCTTTTCATATTAATTCAGTCGTTGGGGATTACTATCGTATTACTCGATCGAACGTTTTCGAGATACGTTTGCCGATCGAGTCGGTAAAAAAGTTTATCGCCACCGAAAGAAGCGACTTCGACGAACTTTTTCGACGAACAATGCCGACATGGGCGGCGGATCGTTTCGTGACTGCACTCCCCGACAATTTGCGAACATAAGTTCGTTTCTCTGTATGTGCACACACGAACGGATGGGTGCCGCTGATGGAAAGGGAAACTACGATTAAAACTGATCAAAAGTATCGGAAAAACGTGTGAACCGATACAGTGTCCAGAGACATCCAATGAACGCTACACAGCGTTTTAAAAATTCCATTTATTTTTGTGTTACTTCCTGTGCATCGTCGATAGTACAAATGTGTTGTAACTAGAAAAATAACGCGAAAAATTCTTCTACAATTTGGGGTTGTTGCGTATTTATGAAAGTTACACAGCAAATTTTTGTATATTTTCGTATATTTCGTATTTATTAATAACTTGATTTTTAAATAGTCATTGTAAGGGATGCTGGAAGGCTCAAAACTCGATTTATGTCATAACACGATAAATTCTTCTATAATTTTCTGGTTGTTGCGTTTTTATAAAAGTTACATAGCAAATTTTTGTATATTATTGTATATTTTTGCATATTTCGTATTTATTAATAACTTAATTTTTAAATAGTCACTGTAAGGGATGCTGGAAGGCTCAAAACTCGATTTATGTCGTAACGCGATAAATTCTTGTGTAATTTGGAGTTGTTGCGTTTTTATGAAACTTATATAGCAAATTTTTGCATATTATTGTATATTTTTAAATATTTCGTATTTATTAATAACTTAATTTTTAAATAGTCATTGTAAGAGATGCTGGAAGGCCTAAGACTCGATTCATATCAATATCTATCGAGAAATTAACCCTTTGCACTCGTGATGACTCGCTCACAAATGAATTTTGGCAAGTGGTTCCTAAAATATAACGCGAAACTAAATTACAACTCTTTAAGATTCAATATGAAGTCTTGTGTAATGTAAATATATAAAATGTATAAATATTAGGTTTTCACGAAAGTTTCTTTCGTTATCTTCACGCTCCGGCTTCGTCTAGCAGTGTTTATATAAACACGCACCCTTGTTTGTTAAACGAAAGATGAAGGAAGATAATAGAGGAAAATGGATCCTACATAATATAATAATATACTGTAAAACATAAATTATTATGTAGCAAAACGATAAAAATTCTTTACAAACTTTAATTATACATATTATCGAAGGCAGACGTTAAATTGTATGATACATTATTCTGTCTGAGAAGCTATCTTCTATATTTATGAATACATTATTTATTAATAAAACGAAAGAAACTTTTGGGACAACTTAATAAAATGATTATGTCCATTGTGACTAATCGAGTTGTTGCATTAATCCAAGTGGCGAATGAGAGTCGTCTCTCGAGTGCAAAAAGTTAAACCTTTGATATCGATTTTAATTATTCGAATAATATCTATTTTTTATTTACTATTCCGAGGAAGAGAAATGCTTTATGTACACTATTATGTACGCAAAATGATGGTAGTGTAGGGATCCAGGATGTTCGAGTTATCCGCTAAAACCCATCCCCAGTCTACGCTACTACCCTCCTCCGGATGCCCTGTGCTTGATATTACTACTTTGGGCAATAACCTGTGCTCCTCGCATAACGCAACCCTAACAAACGTGTGCTCGGTTGCAATTATTAATGTTTGCATTGCTTCTGTTTGTCTTTACGAATATGTGTTTCCATCAATAGTTACCAATATTGTTGTTATTTGTAATTATAATTGTACATTTCTTGTACAATTACAGTTTATTTGTAATTGTACATTTTTTGTATAATTTAAAATTCATTTGTAGTTATACATTCCTCGTACAATTACAATTTATTTATAATTATATATTTTCTGTGTAATTCCAATTTATTTGTGATTGCACATTTTTTATACAATTGCAATTTATTTGTAATTGTACATTTTTTGTATAATTACAATTTATTTAGAATTATATATTTTTTGTATAATTACAGTTGATTTAGAATTGTACATTTTTTGTATAATTACAATTCATTTGGAATTATACTTTGTAAATCAAAGTATTTTTTTTTTACTTCACTCAAGCCTTGCATTGAATTGTAAACGTGCATAAAATATTTAGACCTTATTTCTTTTCTTTCTTTTTATTTGAACTATTTAATATTTAATTATTTCATTCCCTACGAAGTTAACTATTTATATATTCCTGGTTCGTCAAAGAAACGTATTAGACTATTCAAGGGTGAAAGACCTGTGGTTAACAGGTTGAACGCAAGAACTCGTCTTATCTCAAAAAGTTTTGCCGCTGTTGTCTAAGAATTCACTTTATCTTCGTATTCGCGTTGTTGGGACTGAAAGACAGATTTGTAAGTGTCGTAATATATTAATACAAAGGGAAAAAATCGGGGAATACAAAAATACGAATAAAATGGGGTAGCTAATAGAACCTTTTGTTTTCGTTGCGCGATGATATAAAAGATATATCTCCGATTAATAAGCTTCTACGTGTATTTATCCCCGTATGAAATTTGGATTAATGAACGTTTGCATTTAACGTAGCTTATTTAATATAATTCAAGGATTATCTGATTCCGTATCAACTAAACGTTTAATTAAAGTATTATAATATTTAACATTAAATCGTTTCATTACTCTTACAGAATTAAATATACATTAACTCTTCCCATATTTATTTCTCGAATAATCGAAAATTCAAATAAACCTACACCTACACCTACTTGCACAAATTCTATAAACATAAAATCAAAATATTAGTAGTATTTATAACTAAAAATAAATAAATTATATACAACACACACGATACGTACAAAATATAATTTTTTACTTTCCCTAAGTCTATCTTAACACATTGCGTACGAGAGACGAGATATCTCGTTTTCAGGTTTCTTCGACTCAATCGACGATTTAAGGAACTAAAAATAGACTTTCTTGTTACATTACCAGAGTAACGAAGTCTTACATATTTCCTTAACAAATGGTTAGCGAAAAAAAAGATTATTCAAAGGATTATTCAAACCTGTAAAATAAGTAATTAAAATTTTCAAAAATGTAAAAAATGTAAAAGATGTACCAAAATATATAGCAATATTTAAGAATACTTTATGCGAATATCTGCTACCAAATGCGAATTAAAAAACTGAATACATGCATGGTATAAAGTGTTTCTAGAGCGCCCAAAATTGTGCGCGCCCTGGGAGCGCGTTGCGCGAGCAGAGCTCCGTACGCAATGTGTTAAAACGATAAAAAAGAATAGAATAAAATTTACAAAAGTTCAAACCACCCTCTCAGTTTCCCATATCTTAAAAAAAAAAAAAAAAAAGAGAACAGAACCATAATCCTGTCTCCGACGAATCTTAAAGTATCCCAAGCGACAAAGTGGGAAACGGGTGGGCGAACATGTTCATTACAAAGTCCCTGTACCCAGAACCTAGTCGTGATTAACATCTTGCAGATATTGCGCAATAACGCGAGGACATCTGCACGGCTCGATATTAACTCAGATTTTCCCACGGAGAAATATCGTTCTTGCAAATATCCCTGTCGTAATTCTACACAGGGGATGTACGTAAGTGCGTCTTCCCGTGAACTCGGCATCGGGCAACGTGAAATACGTGGCTGGTGCCCTCTTGAAATCTAGCTGTTTATGAATAAGTATACACGTTCAAAGCGGAGCGAACGTCCTTTCCTTCCATAAATTACCCCTATTTGCATCCTCCCGTCACGCTTTTTGCCACCTAAATCGCTCTTGTTAGGGTATCTTATACGTTTCGGGAAATAAAGCGGATTTCACGAACGAGGAACCAAGTTCTCTTTTTCTCGCCATTTCTCGTTTAGGCGTAATGGCTTGATATTGTATTTCCTGGAGGCTGGTAGGGGTTGATTGGTTCGTAATTTTGGTAAGATTAAAGAATTATACGGAGGGGAAACTTTGGAGGGAAAGTTTATGATTTTTAGGCATATTGGATATTATAAAGGATTTTCTTTTTTTTTTTTTTTTTCTTCGTTATACATTAGAGCTTTATATCAGATTGGTGGATTTGAATTTTAAATTTTTCTCGTACTGTGATTATTGTTTTATTTTATGTTAATATTTCTTTGCAATTTTATTAAGCAAATGTCTGTGATTTATGACACAGAAGCGTTTCTTTTGAAATTAGGGACGCTGAAGCGAATTTACAGAGAAATGTATAATAATTTGCAAAGTTTTTCGTTCGTTTAATTTAACGAAAAATAAGCTAGCGATTTTTTAAATGAATTGAATTATTTTTATAGTTGATCGCGATACGTAAAACTTCTTTTTGCATAATGTTACGAAAGTCTCGACGATATCTGTCGCTTCGTAACGATAATTGAAAAGTTCTTCAGTTCTGGTTGCCAATTAATCATAAGTCAAGCTGATCATTTAATATTGCTCGAATTATATTGTTTCGTGTCGCCGAAGTAAATACCCCGTTCTTCTGTTAAAATAATTGATAAAACTTCAGCCGTTCCGGCTCGCCTTTCCAATCTTTCCGGCCTTACTCTGGAAGCAAAAAGTTCGCTTAACGGAAGATCCATTAAGCTGGAGTTCTCATTTACTCAAGACTTTACCATTTCATGGCTGTAATATCCAACCAGATATATAAACGAATCTAATTTCACGAGCCGTAATGGGTAACGAGTGACGTATTCTTTTTTTTTTCTCACCCTTTTTCTCCCTGTTCCTATCTTTCCCTTGGTAATTCTGACCTATTATTCCTCCTTTTCAAAGCTACCAATATAAATCATCTATTTTTACGCACTACTTTTACGCGTATGGATGGAACTTTCGTTGCAACGTAAAATATTTTTATTCAAAATTCTACTAAATACCTTTTTAAATGCGAAGCAAATTTTAATTATACCTTTTCCACGTTAACACGAAGAAATGAGCAGAATTTTAAACACAAGCATTACGCATACACATTTTTTAAATTTCGTATTATTTTTTAACACTAGGACTGTGGACGATTTAAGTATACCCGTTTCTAGCAAAAAAAATTCAAAGTAATTGGTATTTGAAAAAAATATGACGTGCAGTGGAAATAAATCTTTACTCCTATTCGTTGCGGAAAAATAGAAAAAATTGTTAAAAATGTACCGGTGTAAATTTACAGAATTTATTTGAGAAATTTCCAACCGACCGTTTTGACCACTTCGGTTGCGTTAAAATATTTACAAAAACTTTACGTTCCGTTTGTAAATCCGTTTACAAGGTTTAGAGTAACAAATATTTAGCGTATCTAATGTTCCAACATACGCGATAAACGCTTACTCTGGACAAAATTTCAATTCAACGCGTGATTATCTTCGTTAGACCCAGTTTAAAATATCCCGGTAATAAACACCCTATCCAAGAATTCTTCGTCCGTCCACTGCATAAAACCCGAATCGAAATACTGGGGGAGGGCGTTCGGGAACGGCTGTGCCGAACTATTAATCTTCCGGCTCTTTGATGTCGAGCAAACCATCGAATTTCTCAAAGTAACGCAAGATTCTTCCGGAAGAATGTTCATCCCTTCTGCCCGTACCTTTCAATCCGCACAAAATCCTGTCTCTTAGTCGATCCCAAAGGGATTCTTTCGATATCTATCGTGGAATGGAGGAAAGAGAGAACAGGGTTGAGACGTTTCTTACCGATGTCGTGTTCCAAATTGCAAGTCTTTGAAAAATGCGTACGAAAGCCGGGGATTGCCGATCGGATCGGCAATAAAGCCAATTGGTACCACCATGGCTCGGTAACTTTAATATTTCGATTCGTGTATCGTAATTACGATATATACTGATTCTTTTGGTTAGTTTTAAAATTAAGGATTGCTTGCTGTTTGGTTGAGTTTAATTTTGTATCAGGTTATTTCGTCAGTACTGTGGCTTGGTAACTTTAACACTCATATTAAATTGATATTGTATTATATCGAATTAATATTGTATTAAATTGAGAATTGCGAGCTGTTCGGTTAAGTTTAATTTTGTTTCAGGTTATTTCGGAAATATTGTGGCTCGGTAACTTTAATATTTCTATTTGTGCATCGTAATTACGATATATATTGATTCTTTTGGGTAGTTTTAACATTAAGGATTGCTTGCTGTTTGGTTGAGTTTAATTTTGTATCAGGTTATTTCGTAAGTACTGTGGCTTGGTAACTTTAATACTCATATTAAATTGATATTGTATTATATCGAATTGATATTGTATTAAATTGAGAATTGCGAGCTGTTCGGTTAAGTTTAATTTTGTTTCAGGTTATTTCGGAAGTATTGTGGCTCGGTAACTTTAATATTTCTATTTGTGCATCGTAATTACGATATATATTAATTCTTTTGGGTAGTTTTAACATTAAGGATTGCTTGCTGTTTGGTTGAGTTTAATTTGGAATAAGGTTATTTCGTAAGTACTGTGGTTTGGTAACTTTAATGTTCATATTAAATTGATATTGTATTATATCGAATTGATATTTTATTAAATTAAGAATTGCGAGCTGCTCGGTTAAGTTTAATTTTGTAGTTTTAAGATTAAGGATTGCGAGCTGTTTGATTAAGTTTAATTTTATATCAGGTTATTTCGTAAGTACTGTGGTTCGGTAACTATAATGTTCATATTAAATTGATATTATAGTATATCGAATTAATATTGTATTAAATTAAGAACTACGAGCTGTTCGGTTAAGTTTAATTTTGTATTAGATTATTCCATGAGTACTATGGCTCGGTAATTTTAATATTTCGATTTATGTATTATAATTGGGACTACATTGATTCTTTTTCTTAATCAATAACATTAGAACTACTCCCGATTAAAGTAGACTTATTTGTACCACAGAAATCAAAATGATAGGTGTTTGAAGAAATACTTACAATAAGGGTAACAATTCTTCGTGCATATTTTTTACAAAAAAAAAATCATTTAAAATCCCCCCAAAAAATTATTGTAAATTGATAAAATTTCTATAAGAAATTACGAACCAGTCGTTTTGACCGGTTCGGTAGGTCTAGTGTTGAAATGAATGTTGACGAGCTGTTTGATTAAGTTTAATTTTGTATCAAATTATTCCATAAGCGATTATTTTAACACATCAGTTATCGGCAGTGCATTAAGCGGATCAATTTACCGGTCAATATGAACCGAAACTATATGCCTAATATAATAATCATATAGATTATATTTTTCTATATTTATATTACTACAATATTAATCGTACGAATGTATAGATAATATTATATTCATAAGCCAGGATGATTCGTTTATAAATAATTATATATCTCGAATCATATCACTTCTTCGTTTCTTCGTTTTTATTAATATTTTTGTATTTGCTTCGTATTTGATAATATCTGTTAAACTCCATGACCAGATGCCCCAAAAAATTTTTGTCCGATAAATAAATTGTCAGGCTACCGGTCGATAAACGCTGCCAGTTTAATGTCTATTGATCGGTTAACGGTTCGTAACTGTTTATAGAAATTTTATAAATTTCCCGTGCTACATTTTTAGAGACTCCAACATTCGGAATGCAGCGCATACCGATCGCCCTCGATCCATCACACACAACTGGTCACCTTCACCGCACACTCCTACCGATTTATGCACCATTTTCATAACTGAGATTGCATTTTACTTTTAAATCCTTCCCACACAACTAGCCTCGCCACCTTTCCACTCCGACCCCTCGAGAGATATCCTTTCTTACTCGTCATTTCGTAAGTTATGGCTGCGAATGATATTCAATTTTCGCGAATGGAAGCACGCTTCCTGCCTTCTATCCACTTCCATGCTCTTTTCACCTCTTAAGCCGGTCGCGAACAGCCCTCCGACGATAATATCCTTTGAACGGTGATACTCTCTTTCCGAAGATTCGTTGTAATATTCGAAGAAAGGGGAAGCCTTGGAAGAAACTCGATATGAAATTCATCGAGCCACAGGCCGTAATTAAACGCGAAACCGACTTATCGGAGCTTATTTAAATTCTTTCTGATGGCCGAACGGGATTTAGCGAGCATTGTCGGATAGCAAACAATGAGAAAAAAAAAAACGTGTTAGTTTTTAATATAGTACTCATTACCGACTTGAACCATAATATAGAAATATATTCAAAGACTGTCTATTATTTGTCAAAAGTTCTCAAAATGATCTATTCCTAATTTCTCATGAAAACTTTGATTTTATGAAACTTTCCTTAATTTATTTCTAGAAATATAGATACACCTTTGTCCCTCTTGCGTTATAAATTTTTTCATACACCTTTCACTTTTATTTCTTCGGTACGAACGAGTGTACTTTAATCGTCGGTAGTTCTGCTATTAAAAAAAAAGGAAAAAGAAAATTAGCACGCAGACTCGAGCACTTATATTTCCATCCGTGTAAAGATATTGCCGAAAGAATGTATCAAATCAGTCAGCTCGTATTCAAACGCACCAATCCCAACGTTTCTCATAGAGTACCACAGCTGGAAGGTCGAAACGACACCCTCAAAGGGAACATCCCTCAAACTTCTCCAATTATAATAAATTGCAGACCGAAAGGCGACCACTCGCAGCCGCGACAGCTATTCCATCGTTGCTCGTCGACCCGGCGAAATATCCGCTCCGCTCTAATTATACAGAACAGTTAATAAAAACATTCTGGCCGGTGGCCAGTACTGGTTCCAGCGAGGTGGGAGGGTGGGACAGGAATGGATACATAGAACGGTCAGAAAAGGGAAGGCTCGTAGATGGACGTGGACGAAAAAGTCGCTGACACAAGCCAGGATCCCGGTTACATCGTTCCGCGTAGAGAAAAGAGAGGACAGGGTGGTTCGATGGCGTTGCATGCCAGAGAGAATCGCGTCGTCTGCAGGTTGACTCGTCGGTATACGATTAAATCCATTGCCACGGCAATCGAGGCGAAATGTTTCCAATGCATTAATAACGCATAAATGTCAGGCAGCGAGTGGTTTCTGGCGCGTGGCCAAAACGCGAGGGCACGCTTCAGGCTTCCTCTATTTAGGAAATCCATCATTCCGCCGACGGTCAGCCGTCGTTCCGTGCCTTCCAGCTGATAAATACGCGGCACCGTTGATGCTCGTTAACTTTGGCCACGCTCGTTTCGTTTCTGTTAAGAGGGGACACACGAGCGAACCGTTCGACTCTGACCGACTCCACGAGCTGATCGATGTGCAACGCCACGCGTAAAATCATTTGACCGGATGAATTTCTGTCGGGAACCGGAGTGGGCGGATTTTTAACCCTTGATTCGCGGGGTGAAACGAGTTGGTTACGTGATTGGCAGGGTTGGTTCGACAGGTAAATGGTGTTGCGTGGATGGATGTGTCGTGCTTATGTTCAACGTTTCGCTTTGTTACGCTGTTGCATGGATTGATGGAAAGGTACAAAGTGGACGATTAATTGTTAGAGAGGATGTCTATGTTCGAATAATACAGAGATGTCTTTTGGATATTTTGAAGAAGGCTGTTTTAAATTTTTAAGACGCGAACGACTAGTTGCTAGGAAGAATGTCTATATTCGAATAATGCATAGATGTCTTTTAGATATTTTAAAGATGACTGTTTCAAATTTTTAAGACGCGGACGATTAATTATTGGGAAGGATGTCTATGTTCGAATAATGCAGAGATGTCTTTTTGATATTTTAAAAATAGCTGTTTCAAGT
>SMSQ01019901.1:0-19229 GCA_019453375.1 Ctenoplectra terminalis | reverse complement strand
CTCGTCTTTGGCAGGGTGTCATGCATTACCAAGACGAGTATACTCGTTCTTGGCAGCGAATGGGTTAAAGTGTTATGCTCGTATGATGGATTACTATTTTACCTGATTATTTTCGTCCTAATTTTTGCTACTTCTTACAATCAGTACACTTTCGTGTCGTTTTATCGACGATGGGAGCAAGGTAGAAATTTTTAAAAAAATAACGGGACGAATATTGCCGCGTTTTTTTACGTCATCGTTGAAACTGGAACATCATAAGTGTCGTCGAACGTTTAGGTATGACTCTCCAGCCCACTTGATACGAACGAAATTTCCACACATTTCTAAACGTGAAGAGAAATCGCGACAGAAGATTGAAAAGGATAGAATTACCGCGGTGCTATAAATGTTAAAATGTAAAGAAACGTCGCTTTTATTACAGTTGATTTGCAAATGAACCTGCAGGGATTTCGACGCGATGTACTTTGATTTATTCCGCTTGGCCACGTTTTATTTGGCAGCGAGCCAGTTTATGGAACATTTGCGCTAACCTTCAGCAACGTTCAGCATAATTTTACACGAAGATAGTCACGTTTGTAACATTTTTCACAGAAAAAAAAAAGAAAATAAAGAGAAAATCTGAGCAAGAGTCGAAGGGATTAACGTGGTAATAATTATACGCCCAAGATGACCAACTTATCGCCGCACGACAAAACACGTCATCACATCCCACATTTATCGGAATAAAATTACGATTGATCCCAGTTTCTCACTTTAACCTCTTGCCATACTTTGACAAGTCTGATTCGTCAATTTCGGGCTTAACACGGATATCACGAGTGAGACTCGTGGTCTCACTTTCGGATCGAACATAAATATTGCGAGTGAGGCTCGTCGAAAATAAAAAATAAAAAACAACCTCGAAACTATCCCGTAACAATCTAGGAAATTTATCCTGCAAACCTTCGTAAATATAAAGATTCCGTTTGAAAATAAAATATTTGTTAGGGTTAAAAGAGAGAGACAAAAAGGGAGAGAGAGAGTCAAACAGGAGTAAAAACGGAAGGAAACGGAAGACACTAACACTTTCGGAAGTCTTTGTCAGAATAATCGAACTCTGGCGCGCAGGAATTATTTGGTTTATTAAATAACAATTACTTAAGTTCAACAATAATACTCTTAACCAATATACAGCTCTCCTCGCTACTCTCTTTCCTTACGGCACTCTTACAACAAAATCCTCGCGCCCCGAACATTCACTCGCTTATATGCACATCCCTCAATCGGTCTATCTTTTTTCCACATACATCCCTTTTTCACTCGCACTCAAAATCTTCGCATCCATCCCTTCCAATCACGCGGTCACGTAGACTTCATTCCCACGGCCCAGTTTCTCAGTCCCAAACATACCCTAGACATAATCCAGACACTCTTCGCTAACACTCTTTCGACCACCCAAGATTCGTCCACGGTCACACTTTTCCAAACATACCCGGATCAGTCTCACTCGCAAACATAAATACATTCACACCACCATTCGAGAGGCCCATCTAGTGGCGCCGTCCCGTCGCAGGTACTGGCGACTCTTGCATACTCATTATTATGTATATTATTATTATACATCGGAGTACGACAGAGTCCTACAGATTCAAATATATTTTAGGAAAGTTTATGAGAGTTATAAATTAGCACAAGCGAAGTAGGACTACAGGCCATTAATACTTGAAGCGATACCAGTGGTTTAGGAAAAGTCTGTCTTGACGACCGTACTTATTTATTTCTTATGCTACAAAAATAAAGACTAAACCTAAGTAATCTAGATAGTAACGATGAGCGAGCTCCGATCGCTACACTTCTGTCCTGGATTTTGCCCGCCTAAATGGTAGAGCAAGGGGTTAGTTTGAAAATTTTTTAAGCAGTAATTCCTATAAATGTAATATATAACATTTTAATATTTTGATGTGGCGTTCCGCAGATGATCAACTTTTTTTTTTTAATTCCAGAACAGGCAGCGCAGTCTGTAATATGTAACAATTGTTATGCGTCACAGCGTGGACGGTTTGTTTCGCGACGGTTAAATGACGCGGGTTTTGCAATCGGAAATTGTGTTCCGACCGAAACCTTTTTACAAATGTACGTGAATTGTATATTAATTGTTTTATTTCTTGAACGTTGCGTGATGTAGAAAAGTGGTTGATTTCTTGACGAGTGTCCACTATTGTCGGAATGTGTTTGCGATAAGATGTCTTAATGAATGTCATTTTTTAGCGTTCGCGTATGGCCTTTTATAAATGTTGTGTCTGCTGTGATTGGTTTTTCGATATGCACGGAGTGGGTAGATTCTATTTCTATTGGTTGATTTTCGCTATAGGTGTGTTTAATGTAGCGATGGTGGGAAGCGTCGATTTGGTAAAAGTGGGAAAATATTTATGAATTTTTTAATATTTATTTAATATTAAAAAATATTTAATTATATATTTTTTTTAATATTGTGTCCAGGTGTGTAGGTTTTTCCGAAGAGTGCTTGTAAAGCAATTTCGCTTCTCTCGGATGCCTAATTTGCCGCATTTTGCGACTTAACACGTTGACCGCTTCGCCAAAATCACATGTTTTATTCAGGACGCCACAGCGGTAGACAGAAGATTTGATAAAAATTAGTCTCTCATTTTTTATCTCCTAACAAAAATTTTTAATCGTTGAATAATACACATTCTCTAATCAGCGATGATGTTCAGAATTTATGAACTGTCAATGTTCATTCAACTTTCACAATTATGAACATTTGAAGCATTCCGGTCACCGATGACCACTGTGCCGCTACAGGAGAAACAATCTCCGGTCATATATGACCATCCTGGCGGTCAACGTGTTGACAACAAACATGAAATAAAATTAGCGAAAGAAATTTGTTTTATAATCTCAAAGAAGCCCGAATACAGCGTTTACTTTCTTTTGAATAAAATCCTGACTAATTAAAATGACTAATTGTTATAAGTTTTACTGGAGGGTGCTTTTAATCGTGTATCAGTCTTCTGTAGAACGAAAAGAATTCCTATTTAACGGACAGTTTCGTACGTGTTGTTGTGTACAAAGCGTATCAGCTTTGCAAATGCAAATACCCGTAACTATAAATTACAACGAAGTAATTTCTGTACAACCCAGCGATAACGGAAGTATCTGGGGAGAACAAGCAATGTGAGTGTTGCTAGAGTGCGGATGCACGAAGCGGTTTAAATTGCACACGTATCACGCAGCGCACGATTCCATAAAACTAACTTACTAATTTGTTGGTTCTCGATTCGCGGTGTGAAAAACAACGAAATGTTTGCGCACTCAAACATTCATTTCTGTTCTTCATTTCTGTTTGTACGCGGAAAATTCATCTCGTCGTTATTCAACGCATTCTAGGAGGCTTTGCATGGAAACTAAAAAAAAAAGGAAAAAGAATATTTTTTTCTTCTGTCATTATTTCATAAATTACTTTTCAAAATTTAGAACATAAACGGGTTTCAAATCAGCATCATTCGTATTGGATAATGCACAAATAGTTTAAATTAAATTAGAGGGAATTAAAATTTCATTCGCAGTGAAGAAAGATTGAATTTATTTTAATTTCAATAAGTTGTAATTAGTGTAATAAAATAACTTTAGTAATTTTAAGTAAAAGTAATTTTTCTCATTTCCGAGTAGCTGTTTTTCTTTTTTTTTTTTTGTTGGAAACTAAATGTACATTAAAATGTAAGGTTAGGTATTTTTTTACGAATTTTTGTTCTAGTATTCCGTAAATAATTTTAAATGTTTCATTAGAATAAAATGGCTGCATATAGAACACGAAATTTCTACAATATGTGTTACTGAAAATGCATAAAATTGTCGAAAAATTCTACGTCATATCTGCGATCAAAATATGTAAAGCAAATACGACGTTTATTCATCCAACATGTGAATTTTTATCGTCGATTACGCGTCGTTGGTAAAATGAATTTTCCCCGATTCGTTCTCCAGCAAATGAAATTAATTTCTCTTATCGATTGCTACTTATACAACGGTACACAGTTCACGATATAATTAAACATGATCGTTAAAATGAAATTAAAATCACAACTCGTTGTGCGAGCATATCGTATTGCTGTATCATTGCTGCGATGAAATTTGAAAACTTCTCGTTTGCTCGAAAAATGTCAAATAATTATTAAATATTTCAATCACTGGAAACATTATTGAAGTTGAATGTTGACGTACGATATTTTTATATGCACCGTGCTAGAAGCTTCCACTGCAGTGTTTTATTTCATGAAAGCCCGAACAAATATTTGAAAGACGTGTTTATCGAAAAAAAAAAAGAAGAAATTAAAATCGTAATTTTAGTTGTATAATTGCGATACGTTAAAATCGGTTCGGGTTCATTTTTATTACAGAACACTGTGCAGTGTGTTTGATTAAAGCTCGATGAAATTTATTGGATATTGAAAACCACTAATATCATATCTTATCGTCGGATATTAACCTTCCTCCTTTTAATAATATTTTGAATATTTGTAAACCTTTAAATCGTTCGCTCTAAATATGATAAATGCGGTATAAATGGAGTTAATAGGGATTTCAATTTAATCAATTTACCGAACTTCCATCACGGTTATTATTATACACTTAATATTCTATAGAAATAATTATAATCGTACACCTTAATGCAGCTATTGTGTTTGAAAACACACTTTTAATATCTTTGATGAAACTTTAATAAATTTGATAAAGTGAAATATCCATTAACCGCATTTAAACTGCGTTTACCATATTTGAAGCATACGATTTAAAAGTTCGCAGATATTCGAAATATTGTTAAAAGGAGAAAGGTTAATACCTGATCATAAGGTATGATATTAGTAGTTTTCAATATTTGTATGATTTTCACTTTCTCTATGGAGAAATTGTTTAATTGTGAATAAAAGAATTTACCTATTGATCATGCAGAGAAATTGTAAAAACTAAAATTTGTGAAAAATTGCAAAAATTATAGGTATTGTAAAAAAAAGAATATTCGTTAAATACTCAGTAATTATTATTTATTTTCTTTGATTCAGCTTAGATTTAGAATGCTTTCCTTACAACATCCGGTTTTTGTATACGAAACTATAGAGTAAAGTATTAATATTTCAGAATCGAATTAGTAAACAAATAAATCGGTTTATTATTATTCTCGTACTGACAATTGTCGCGAAACCGTATATATATTACAAATTACATTTAAAGTTTTGTAAAAACTAGAAAGTAAAACTAAAGAAAAAATTATTTCAAAACTTCCGCAAGCGAGAATTGGTTTAAATGTGTAAAGTGCGGACGTTGGTTTCATGATGGATGCTTAGGGCTTGCTTAGGCATGCGAACATTTGTGATTTATGTGAAAAATTTAAGAAAAAGCAACATATCAACTAATTTTTTCTTGTATTGTATTTTGTATGAGCTAGATTTTTTGCTGTTTGTAATGAGTGGACGCCCTAACCCGAAGATGAGGGTGAAACCGTCTATTTGCAATGTTAGTATTTTTTGATTTAAAAAAAAATGTATATTTTAATACGTCGCAAATATGATTTATATATATTCTAAATTATATATATTCTTATTTTTTGATTTATATATATTCTAAATTATATATATTGTTATTGATTTTATTTATTGAATATTATTTATTGATTTATATTATATTCTAAATTATATATATTATTATTTATTGATTTGTGTATATTCTAAATTACATATATTCTTAATTCACCCAAAAGAAAACAAATGTAAAAAACCAGCGATACAATGCCTTTTTTCCCAAAAGTGGTCCAACTATTCCGGACTTACTGTATGCAAAAAGACAATTTAATCCAACAAGTAATACTTGAATAATCATTTCCATACTTTGTATATAAAAGTTTCCATTTACATACAGCGGACAAAAAATCAGGTGCTATTTTAATGTCCTTTTATGTAGCAGTTGTTATTCAATGGACCCGAGAAAGAAAGTACAACGAAATTAGAAATTAATTTGGAAAGAAATTGAAAAAGATAGATATAGTTAGACACAGATAGTTTAGTTTCTGCGTCAATAATTTTATAATTTGTCAAACAAGTTGTGCAATTAAAACTGTGCTTAGTAGATATTTATAATTGTGAAATAATTCGATCATCCTCTGTAAAACAATTTATCCGAATACTCGGAGCGTTCGAAAATGCACGCAATGACGAGTAAACCGCGCGCAAAAATTATATTTTCAGCAATTTAACTCGAACCGTGGTTTGTTTCATTTTTTCGTCCCTCGCAAAATTTTTCTTCGCCTCGTGTTTGCGCTTTTTTTTAACCGCCAGAACAGAGAGAGCCGCGATGCTAAATCGCCATCGCGGTCGGCGTTACCTCGCCTAATACAGGATGTAATACCGCTTTCTCTGTTCTTTGTCTTCGGTTCGCTGGAGAATCAAGAACCAAGAATACGTGAATAATGCGTGCCTACGCAATGCGGCTTCTTTCTGTTTCAGATCTCCTTAAAACTGTTCCGCGAACATCCTCTTTTATACGGAATACGAGATAATCCGCGGAATGTGAAAAAATTTAACAACAAAGTTATGCTGCCTGCGAGGCAGGCATTTGCTCGTTAAATTTTTCTGTTAGAGAATTACGTAGTTTAACCTTTTCACAACGAATGTCCGGCATAGTGACCGCCTACGGAATTATTCACGTGTAAGAATGACCACAGTAATGGACCGTGCATGAATAATTAGTCCTTTAAAATGTTTCATTTTTATCCTACAATGCCTGTGAGTAAATTTTAACAAGCAATATGTAAGCGCGGATATTTTCTTAGAAAATTATTGGCTATTAACCAGTTAAGTGTGTTTGACGACTGTATCCGTGATGGAGATGTGGCAGAATTTTGTGTCATGGCGGCTATATCCGTGATGCGTGAAACTTTGTTATAATTTGATATTTAAATTGTAATTTTGGCGAAAACTAAATTATATTGGTAAATTTTTATATTTTTAAAATGTTTAGAGGTCAAGACGAAATAAAACAAACAAATAAAAATTGTAAATAATTTGAGTTGGATTCATAACTTCCTGAGAGCTAACGAGCTAGGAAAATTAATGTATTTCTCGTAAAAGACATTATTTTTGAACGAAATTTTCAGCGAATGCGTAGAAACCACGAAGCTTACAAAATATATCGTATTTGTGAAAAAAATTTATCTCGATACATTAATTATCATACGAAATATAAACTTGATCTTGAGTTAATTTGTTGATTGAAAATAACGCGATGAACTCGAAGTCAGACCTTGAATTTCTTGCGTAGTATCAACATAAAATGAAGCGCATATTTACTGTCGTTTTAAATGTATAACGTTCCATCATTTCCTTGTCTAACTTGGATAAATAAACATTTCGTTATATTTATTTACAATAGAAAAACAATTAAGCTGCTTGCCCTTTCAGTTTAGGTTTATATTGTTTTTATTTACACGAGTGTCGAAAAATACATTAATGTGTCGCCGATCGGTTAGCGATAGTAGAGAAAGAATAATACATTAAGAAGAATACATTAATGTGCTGTTGGACGGTTAATTGTTAAGAAGATAGTATAATATAATGTTCTGTATAACGTGAAAAATTAGTGAGTGGGTTATTTTATAACTATATCACAAACATTTTTTTCATTCTAAATTTCTTAAGTGTCCGGTGACTTATGGGCGGGAATGTATGTTGTCAGTGTTATTATTCCGAGTAATCTTTTGCTAGTTAGACAAGCGCCGCTCGGACTTAATCTCTTGCTTTGCGATTTCTTTTAGTATTCACTTGTTTAACACTTTGTCAAATGCAAAATATTGAAATATTATACATAATTTAAATTTGCTAATTCTCAATCTTATAAATTGAAATTGCAGTTAAAATTAAGATTAACACTAGAACTACCGTACCAGTCAAAATTACTCATAATTTCTCATAGAAATTTTATAAATTTACAGTGGTCCATTTTTAAGGATTTTCTATAATTTTTTGCAAAAAACATGCAGAAAGAATTATTGCTGTGGATAGAGAATATTTTGGTGTGTAAGTGTGCGTGAGAGAGAAAGAGAGACTCCTCATAAAACGTAGGTCTTAAGTTTTGGGCCGCACCAATACGATGGAACCTCGTTTCCAATTGGTTCGGCCTTTAGCCGGAAAATAATATAAAAGAGCCGAGGAAACGAAGTTTGAGTTAGAATTAGAGGTTTACAGGCAGTGTTAGGAACAGAGGGTAAGAGTTATAGTTTCAGAGATAGAGTTTAAGTCAACCACTCTAAAAAGCATTCCTACATTACCCTTATTATAAATATTTTTTCAAACACTCATCATCTTGATTTCTTTGGTACAAATAAATCTATTTTAATCGTCGCTAGTTCTAGTGTTAAACTTTATTAGAAATATAGTGTGCTTTTATTGTATTGGGACCATAATCTGCTCCACGAGTGCGACTCGTGACTCTAAGCCAAAGGGTTAAAGTTGATATCTGTGATTACGGTGGTAAAATCAGAGACACGCTTCCTGAACATTAGTACACCTTAAGACGATTATAGAATGCGAAAAGAAAAGTGGTGCGAAAAATAAGGGGGGAAGCATAGGATAGAGGCGAACGTGGAGAATTCTTGTACGAAGCTGCGAGAACACAGGACAGCATCCATGGTAGGCAAGTCATAATTATGGCCTTAATTAAAAGAGCATTAATTAAAAGCGTACACGGCCGCGTTTACAATTAATAACGGTCCAACTTGTTCTCATTACTCCGGTGTACTCGCAGTGTAAAGACATTTGCCAACCAACCATCTACAACGATGCAACGAATGTACGCGAAAGAATGTTCATCAGATTTCTGCACTCCAGTGTGATCTTTGTAAGGTCTATAGCAGTTAGACGGTATGAATGTTGGCCGTTCAAGGCTACTTCCCCGATTGCGGTTTTCGTCAAGCGTAATATCCATTCCTTGTGCTCTTAATTGTGCAAATGGCTGTAGGATACTGAAATTGAGCGCATTGTATCGTACTTCAGTGTTCCAGCTGCATATAATACGGGCTGAGACGTAGCGAGGTCGTGAATTAAATTCTCTGACCACGACTCTGATTGATATTGCGGTACTTAACCCTTTCGCTACGAGATTCTGCGACAGTAGTCGACGACCTAATTTATTCCTTAATGCAACTAAAGTTGCTTAGACGGTTTTCTTTGGAAACCGATTTATGATTTCTTAACATCACGTGGGGCGCATACGTCTCATACTGAACTTTCCGTTGAAACCATTTGAAATCTTCATTAACCTGTTAAGTGCGTTCGACGTGTATACGCGTCAGGCCGAATCTCTTCTGCAGTGCGTTCGACGTGTATACACGTCATGTAAAATAAATTTTTCTGACTAATAAAAATATAATCATTCATCGTTTTTTGTAAAAATTTATAGTAGGACCATTTACCTTGCGTTTGACGTGTATGCACTTCATCGCTTGATTTTAACTCCGCATCCTGTGGTGGCCTTTGGAAACTAAATTCCACACTTGACAGGTTAAAATGTAAGCGGAAGAAAGAGAGGTAGACAAAGAGAAAGAGATTGACACTACAATATTCGGAAGGATCGTTTTTGTCAGAATGATCAAACACTGGCACGTGGGGTTACTTGGTTTATTAAAAAAATTATAAAGTTAATATTACTATTCGTACACTGCTCTGCCTCTCCACTCTCTTCTCTCGTAACGATCATACAATAATGCCTCGCGCCCCGAACATTCACGGACTTAACCCTTTGAGCGCTATGAACGCATACTTCGGCGCCCCGTTGAAGAGTCAACTGATAGTCCTGTAGCTTCTTGTAAATCTTGTGCAAGTTCTGTTGAGGATTTTGTCCGATTTCGTAACGATTGTAATCGCAGAAACTTTTCTTGCTTTTCCCATAACTTTTTAGGCCTGCCACGTTGTTTTTCATCCTCGACAGATCCAGTTTCATTAAACTTTTTTATGTTTTGAATCACCGTTCTTGAAAATTTACATTTTCTGGCAATCTCTCTCTGACTAAGGCCGTCCTGATAATAAATAATGATTCGGTGTCTATTTGCAACTGATATTTTTGCCATTACACTTGTTTTATTTCAATGTTTTAAAATGGATCGATAATTTTACGACACACGAGTACACTACGCGTAAACCACTGAATGTTAAAAAGTGTGTTTGATGTACTCGTGGTCGATCTGGAGGATAATGCGAAATGAAGGGGTCTGCTGGGGAGAGGAATCAACATTTTCATATATTTCATTACTTACTTAAAAACCAACGTATGTTTTTAAAAAATAATTTGAAACCTTTATATATATAGTAATCAAATTTGTAATGAGTCAAATTGGCTCAGTCCGTAAATCTAGTGTTAAAAAAATATGTTAAGTCGTAAATTTCCTTTCAGCCATAAATAATCAGTTCCCTTAAAAAGGTGAAGTACTTTACAAGCAATCGCCGGGGAAAACGTCACACCTGGACGCCAGACGCGCCTGACCCAAGCCAAGGGACCAGGACGCCGTTAGCGGACGAAACAATAGACAAAAAACAGTTATACATTTTCCCACTACACTTTCCTACTACTTCACATTTTCCCACCCTCGCTACACTAGACACACTCATAATACAAAAATCATCCAATAAACTCAGAATTCACCCACTCTGAACACACCAAACCAATCACAGCAGACACGAAATTTTATACAATATTAAACAAGAACGCAAGACGTCAGTCAAAATCCAGACAGGAAAAAGCATCAGTCAAAATCAAGCAGCAGCCAAAATCTGCCATTCAAAGACAAACACACAAGCATTCAACATTCAAACATTCAAACACAAAAATACAGTCCACTAAACATCGAGTAAAGATTCCAGTCGGAATTAAATTTCTGAGGGCAGAACCCGCGTCAGTTAATTGTCGCGAATACAACCCTCGACGCTCCGACGCATAAACAAAATATTTGACACGTATCTTTTTTTATCTGCAATCATCTATATTTATAAGATGAAAACAGCCCTCAATGTTAGGGATGAAAAATATATCTTCTTCAATATTTCAGAAACTATTCACTTAAGAAAAAGAATTGTGCAATATTTAATGACAGATTTAACTGTGTAATAGTGCGATAAGTTTTCAAAAAATTGAGGAAAATACACATTTTATTCCTAACCTTGTGGAAAATAAGGAAAAGACAATGAGCTAATTAAACTCAGTAAAAAGTATTATTTAATTACTTAATTAAATTCAGCGAAAAATAACAATGCTATTGCATGAAGAAAATTTTAGGTTTCATAAAAGAATCTTATCTGAAAAATTTAATAAGACTTTCTTTTCATAGAAGAATTTTTCATTCACTTACAATTTCCATTCTAACTTAACTTTGTTCTAAAAGAACGTCCCTACTATTAATCATTAATTTTTGCAATATCAAGGAACGTTAGCACAACTACGTTGCGCATTAACTCAATCGGAAATAATAATGGAACCTTATACCGTTATAACCACAGTGGAGATTTCGACGCTCAACACGCTCAGCAGCCCTCTTTGATGTACGAAAACCGTTGCAATCCAGGGATCTGGTTTACAAACCGATCAATGCGGGAATTATCAAAGGACCTGTACCAATTATAATTATCCTCCATTGCAATGCAAAGTAACGGTTTCTGCTAGCGCGTGCAAAGGCAGCAATGCATATTGGTGGTATTAATGAACCAAACGACTAAAAACGTGTCTGACATTTTAATAATCTGTAGTACTTTTAATTCAAACATGCAACGCGACGATAAAAATGGCTGGTGCGTGCTGTACAGGTATGAATTGTTACACCATTTTGGTGAACTCGTCAGAAGAACACTTTATTTCTAAGATTTACTTAACACTTTGCGGGCCGCGCATTTATCGAAGCGCCGTTACGCTACCACCGGCGAGATTCACGCAGGTTCTACTGCTCGCCAATGGTGATATTTACGCAATTTTTCGCAACATAAGTAGTTGGTATATAATTATTATTAACACATTGACGACGGGACCTGGTTTCTGTAAAACTTACTAGGGAATAAAGTTACGATCGAATAAATTCTTGGTTATATACTGTTTGATATACTCGTGGTCGATCTGGCGATCGGTCGAGCTTGGTCGATTTTGCACGTGGTGTGCCGACTAAACCTAGTCGAAGGACCACTCCCTTCGCAGGGAGACAAAATAACTAGGTTCAATGTTGACTGATATATTTACAAAGTTACTCCTCTTGTGGAGTCTGGTGTTGGTTCGCGTGTGTTTTAAGCGAAGGCTTACTGAATTCTGAAATCTACAACTATTTACAAAGCACACGATGCCTCGAAAGAGGTGCATCGGCGGGGATGATGGACACGGATTGGTCAATTACAATTTTCGGAGTAAGGCGTTGGAAGTGGTGACTACTATGCGATTGGTGTATACAAAAAACAAAGCTAACGAAACTACGCCTCCAAGTCGACGGTCACTCTCAAGTACCGATAGACCCTTGAGTGACGCGCGCGGGAAATCCGTGTCCCTTTAACAATACCGCAGCAGGTAATAAATTTGGGAGACGCTCCGAAGCCGTTGAAACATTCTAAACTAAACAAATGTGGGCAAATCTGGCATGCAGCTGATGAAACTAAACAAGCAAAGTGAAACTACGAAGAGCTAAGGTGCCCGATGGCCTCCCAGATTTATGACCGCTTGTGAATGGAAAAACTAAGTGGCTAGACTACATTTGGCTAAAACCTAATAGCGCTGCCGCGAAGATATACTTTCGAGAATAAATTGTATTCTAAACATAGCTCTTAATTTAAAATTCGAACCGAACGGATAACTTTTTAAAAGTAACCTTTCATATATCGTCGCTTCCTATTCTCACCTTCTCAAGATCTGTAACACAAAACACGAGAAATCTCGTCACCCGTCCTCAATGTGTTAACACTTTAACGGCCGCACGTCTACGCAGTGAAACGTCGCCAGGGGCCGGCTGTATTTTTGAAGAATTAATTTTAAAGAACTTTATTAAATTCACGATGAGCGCCGACATTTGCTCCATAATTTACGCGGTACACTACTGTAGTTTAAAATCAAAAATTAAAAATAGGCAATAATGTAGGGTGTTAGAAATAAGGAATGTGTGAGACGAGTGAATGTTTAGGCTAAACGGAAAGAGGTGCGAATGAAGAGTGTTTGGGCCTAGAATGCTAGTTGTTCAAGTGCGTGTGACCGTCTCCTCGCGACGGGACGGCGCCAGTATGTTTAGGGAAAGTGTGACTGAGGACAAAATGATTTCGAGTGGTTGAAGGGATGCGAGGAAAGAATGTTTGGAACCGAGTGATCGAACCGTGTCAACGAAGCGATTGGAAAAACCGTGTACGTGACTGCGAGAGTTTGGACCATGGATGCAAGGGATGGAGTACAAGGGAGAAAGGGTGCATGTGAGAACAGAGGAAAGAATGAGCAGAGAGAATGATAAAAGTGTGAATGAGTTCAGCGACGAGTTAGTTAAGAAGAAGCGGTTAAGAAGTTAAGAAGGGTTAGTCAGTCAGAGTCAGAGTTGAGAGTAAGAGTTCAGTCAGAGTCAGTAGAAGTATAAAGTGTATTAAAATTAGCATCGGTAGGATTATTATATTGTATATTAAGCATTAAACTTTACTAAATCTACCAAAGACACATCCCACTTATTTATATCCCCACAATAATTACCTAAAATCAAAGACGCGGCGATGAAATACGAAGCCAATAGCAATATCCACACTTGTTTACATTGATAAATTATCACACAAAGAGTGTGGTACTGGCCAACAACCTTCGGCGGTAGCATCACACACATGTTGTGTGAGCGGTCGTTAACGGTTGTTCCGGCTATCGCACACATGTTGTGTGAGCGGTCGTTAAAGTGTTAATAGATAATTTCAATTTACAACGTGTCGGTTCATTAAGAAGGTAGTAAATATTACTTTCAGTCATTGCATTGTCATTAATTTAATATTTTACTAATATTTATGTAGGGTAAGTCCCGAATAATTCAATCATTTTTTCGAAATAAACCACTGCATTGTTGATTTTTTACATTTTTGTTGTTTCGAGCAGATCAAAGCAGCGCATAAGTAATCAAGGATATATATAAATCGTATTACATATTGAAATATTTATTTCTTTTTTTAATCAAGAAATACCAAGAAGTACCGCGTTTGCAAATTTTTATTAACTGTTAATTTCAATCTACAATCTGTCGATTCCTCAAAAAGCTGATAAATATTACCTTCAGTCATTAACCCTTTCGATACGTGCGCTCTGTCCGCTGTGACACTCCCGCTGTACACACGAAAATGCACACACAAAAACAACCGTGTTTTTTCTTTATTTTGAGCTTCATTGAAACCAGATTTCTTGACTTTGTTTCTACACATCGCTGTTTAACATTTATGGCGACGCGACTAAAAAGAATTCAAATTTGCTTCTTCGGGATTACACGTTCGAACGAAACTTTCCAGCTATTGGTTTCAAATAATTTATATTTAACAAATACAGAATAAGAATAACGATAAAACTTTTTTTTCTTTTTAGCTTTTTAACACTACAACTACTGACAAATAAAGCATATTTATTTCTATCGAAAAAATCATAATGAAAGGTATATAAAAAAATACGCAGTCCAAGGGAAACAAAGCTTTGTCTACATTTTTAGAAACGTTTCCAATTAAGACATTCCCTGCCGCGTGGGGCGTATGCGCCTCACGCTGATCTTTCCGTTCAAGCCATTTGGTATTATCATTGTAAAATGAAGAATTTTTTAAAAATTCATTATGCAGTCAATTGTGAGCATCTTAATACTACTGCTTATGCCCTCATTTAATCGTGGGGCGTTTGCGCTCCACGCGGCGTGATGGGCAATTTTTTTTCTCCGTAAGGCCACTTTAATTCGATCAGAAGGCGCTGTAAAATATGTTACGAAAGAAATGTTAAAAATTTGGGTTCCCAATCGGCAAGAAACTGTACTGTAAAAGTTGCAACATTCTGCGATAGTTGTGTGGATAAATCACGCTTATGTTTGCCATGTTTTAACAAAGTTCATCGTAACATCCCTTTGTAATTGCATACGAACTTGAATTTAACTAAAATGTTATATTTTAAACTGATATACGCGTGATAAAAAAAATTATATGCGAGGATGCAACTTGCTTGGCACAGTAATGTTCAGCCAGGTATTTGTTAAACTAATTCCTAGAAAAATAAATTTATTGGTTTGTTGTGTTATGCATGTTAAACTATACAACCTTTCTTTGATAATTATGATTTTTGCCCTATTTTAATTATTGTAAGGCATACGCCAGAAACAAAATAATACAAATGTAAAGCGTGGGGCATACGCCCCACGCGGCCTGAACGGGAAATCTTCAAAAAACGGTCTGGCAGGGAACGTGTTAATGACCATTTCAACAATTTTTAAAATAGAACTTTTGCGTTAATGATATATTAATTAATATTCATTTCAGACCTAGTATGGCTTAATTACTTATTTACTCAGTTTTTAATGCTTTTTCAGTTTCCGTGAAGAATTATAGGTCATTTTATTTAATAAAACCGCGGTAATCTTTAAAAGTCTGTATATAAATAATATTAAAAAAAAGGATTATTGTAGTATATGTCACACTTGAAATCATGCAACTTTTGCTTCATGCAGCTTTTCATACATCAAATAGTTCATTAGTAATTTCGTGTCATGAAATTACATGAAGCAGCCTGTACAAAACACTATCGTTTAATGTACAATTATAATAAATGTAAATTCGCGTATTATTATTAAATTATACTAAAATATGTAAAAGAAATCTGTTCGGGTATAATTTAAATAACTAGCTTAAGTAAATGGCTATCATAAAATCTCCATAACTCATTTATATTTGCATGGTTAAAGTGCGAAATAATGATGTTCTTAAAACACAAGTCAAGACTTAATAATGAAATCATTTTTTTGTTTAGATAATGAAACAATCTTGGAGGTTTCAAAAACACACCCTCGACACAATTATCTTTTTCTATCATCATAAATGTTCAATGTTATATTGTTTTTATTGTTTTACACTGTACTGGTTAAGAATCTTCAAATATTATTTTTTTTCAAAATTAAACAATTTTTTTAAATTCTTTAGCAGTACAATGTACGATTTAAAAAACCATGTAGGATCAAATTAAATTTTTTTCTCCATGCTTTGAAAATTAATATAACATAATGAAACAACCGAAGTTCGGTAGTTCGAAAATTCAGAAAAATGTGTAACTTTACAAAAAATATGGTTCAAGCGACGCCAATAACGAAACCATATTTTATTTCGGCAATTAAACGATTCTAGGGGTGAAAACATCTGTTCGACACAATTCTACGTTTTCATATTATCGTGAACATTTATGAAGCCGTACAGAATACGAAAAAAAAGTAATTAAATTTGATATTATATAGTTTTTGATGTCCTACATGGTAGTCGTAACGAATTTTTGAAAAATATTATTCTTTGTACGGTTTCGTTAATATTCACGATAATATCAAAACTCACAATTGTTTTTTCACTCCTAGGATTGTTTCATTGTCGAAAAAAAAAAATGGTTTCGTTATTAGCGTTCCTAGAACTGCAATTCTGACAAATAAAATTATTTTTCTTCATTTTCAAGTTGCCGAATTTTCCTTGACCGTTCTAGAGGACTCAAAAAGTAATTAAATTTAAGTATGTAAGACTCTTGCGAATTTAGTTATTAGCGACACTAGAACTATATTTCTGGCAAATGAAATAATTTTTCTTGTTAAGTTTCAAGTTACCAAATTTTCCTTGTCAATCCTAGAGGACCCAAAACTAATTAAATTTAACAGTAGAACTACCGACGATTAAAATAGATTTATTTGTAGCAACGAAATCAAGATGATAAACATTTGAAAAAATACTTATAATAAGGGTAATAATTCTTTGTGCATATTTTTTGCAAAAAATTATAGAAAATCCCTAAAAATGCGCCGCTGTAAATTTATAAAATTTCTATGAGAAATTACGAACCAGTCATTTTGACTGATACGGTAGTTCTAGTGTTAAGTATGAAAATCTTTTACAAATTTAGTTATTAGCGACACTAGAACTACAATTCTGTCAAATAAAATTTTTCTTCTTAATTTTTCAGTTTTCGAATTTTTCTTGTCAGTCCTAAAGGAACCGAAAACTAATTAAATTTTACTATGGAAGTCTCTTGCGAGTTTAGTTATTAGCGTTATTGGAACTATATTTCTGGCAAATGAAATTTTTCTTATTAATTTTCAATTTACCGAATTTTTCTTGTCAGTCCTAAAGGAACCGAAAGCTAATTAAATTTAAGTATTGAAGCCTCTTGCGAATTTAGTTATTAGGGATACTAGAACTATATTTCTGGCAATTAAAATTTTTCTTATTAATTTTCAAGTTACCGAATTTTTCTTGTCAGTCCTAAAGGAGCCCAAAATTAATTAAATTTACGTATAAAAGCTTCTTGCGAAATTAGTTATTAGCGACACTAGAACTGCAATTCTGCCAAATAAAATTTTTCGTGTTAATTTTCCAGTTACCGAATTTTTCTTTTTCGTTTTCATCAATAGTAGTACTATATTACATTTCTTTGCGTAACTATTGCTTCGATACAAATTATTACCTCGGTATTAAAATTCTTGCATATATTGGCTCAATATGAAAATCAATATCTTTTATACGTTATAATAATATTTGATACGCAATCTATATTTGTATAATTAATTCCAGATTCCTCGCATGCATAACAAATATTATTAAAACGTTGTTTTATGATTGTCACTCATTGCATGACTGTGCCATGAAATACACTCCTGTTCATAAATCATCGGACATTACACAAATTTACTTATAAAACGGTACCTACCAATTAATTATTATTTACGTCATACAGAACCATAAATTATATTGACTTTGTAAAATATTAGCGATACTCTACTCCGGTAAACATTTTGTTGAAAACTTACAAGCGTGGAGAAACTTATGGATAGGAGAGTAAATTTTACGACCCTTTAAAAGCTTTCTAGCGTATTAAGTTATGAATCTTTCTTATATTAAAAAATCATTTTCACGAACTGGGAATATCATAGTTTTTATACAAAGTAATTCTTAACGTCCATGTTTTAATGCTTTAAATTTTTACAGTACCGGACAAATGATGTTTCCGAATATACTTAAATGATTCAGTGTATTAACATTAACTCAATTCAAATATTCGTCTAAAATATTAAAAAATAGTTTCAATCATTTCTTTATATCTTTTATCGTTTACGATTTATAAACACTTACTTAGAAGGGTTGATTCCGAAGAAATTATTATATATATATATAATAATAATAATAATGATTGAAACTATTTTTTAATATTTTAAACAAATATTTTAATCGAGTTAATGTTAATATTTTTTCGGAATCAACCCTTCTATGTAAGTATTTATAAATCGTAAACGATAAAAGATATAAAGAAATGATTGGCTCGGTTTTGGCTATCGTGCGCAAATATAAGCTCTTATTCTTGAAACTTTGTTTTTAAATAGAAATTCGTGAGAGTGCTTGGTATATAGTTTCTCTTATTGTAGGGTAATTAAATTGAATAAAGTTTTTAATTTTCATAATGTTAGTATTAAGCGGCAAGCGGAAGATAAACGTTGGCTGGAAAAAGCCGATTAATAGGCTCCCGGTCGCTGAGCGTTGGTTGCAAAAAGCCGATTAATAGGCTCCCGCTTGGTAAAGTGTTAAGGGCTCCGGAGCGGAGCCGTTTAAAAGGTCATAGCCGGTTAAGGGGGTCAAAAGTGCCCCTAAACCAAATTCGACTTGCGGTGGATCATTCGATAGCTTATCAAGAAAAATCAATTTGTGCCAAGTTTCAACTTTGTATCTTCACCGGAGGGGTAGTAAAGGGTAAAATTGAAAAATCACGTTTTTGTTCAATTACTCCAATCCTAGAGCATGAAAAATTCTGAAAAAAATCAGAGATATTACGGTTAGCGAAGCACATGTTACAGAATTTTTTCAGATTTTTAGATTAACAATCCAAGCGGTAAAAAATAAAAAACGCAAAAAGATTCAGAAAAATGCCAATTTCATATCGAAGGAATCGCGGATCTATGATTATATTGTTTGAGTAAGTGTATATTATTGATGCTACTA
>SMSQ01019899.1:21674-33179 GCA_019453375.1 Ctenoplectra terminalis | reverse complement strand
TGTATATTCGTATGGACACATAACTATAAGAATGTATATTCGTATGATCGCACAACTATACGAATGTATATTCGTATGAATGCACAGCTATATAAATGTATATTGGTATGGTCGCACAGCTGTACGAATGTATATTCGTATGAATGCACAGCTATATAAATGTATATTCGTATGGTCACACAGCTGTACGAATGTATATTCGTATAAATGCATAGCTATATAAGTGTATATTCGTATGGGCGCACAGCTATATAAATGTATATTGGTATGGTCGCACAGCTGTACGAATGTATATTCGTATAGATGCATACCTATATAACTGTATATTCGTATGGACGCACAGCTATATAAATGTATATTCGTATGGTCGCACAGCTGTACGAATGTATATTCGTATAGATGCATACCTATATAACTGTATATTCGTATGGACGCACAGCTATATAAATGTATATTCGTATGGTCGCACAGCTGTACGAATGTATATTCGTATAGATGCATACCTATATAACTGTATATTCGTATGGACGCACAGCTATATAAATGTATATTCGTATGGTCGCACAGCTGTACGAATGTATATTCGTATAGATGCATACCTATATAACTGTATATTCGTATGGACGCACAGCTATATAAATGTATATTCGTATGGTCGCACAGCTGTACGAATGTATATTCGTATAGATGCATACCTATATAACTGTATATTCGTATGGACGCACAGCTATATAAATGTATATTCGTATGGTCGCACAGCTGTACGAATGTATATTCGTATAGATGCATACCTATATAACTGTATATTCGTATGGACGCACAGCTATATAAATGTATATTCGTATGGTCGCACAGCTGTACGAATGTATATTCGTATAGATGCATACCTATATAACTGTATATTCGTATGGACGCACAGCTATATAAATGTATATTCGTATGGTCGCACAGCTGTACGAATGTATATTCGTATAGATGCATACCTATATAACTGTATATTCGTATGGACGCACAGCTATATAAATGTATATTCGTATGGTCGCACAGCTGTACGAATGTATATTCGTATAGATGCATACCTATATAACTGTATATTCGTATGGACGCACAGCTATATAAATGTATATTCGTATGGTCGCACAGCTGTACGAATGTATATTCGTATAGATGCATACCTATATAACTGTATATTCGTATGGACGCACAGCTATATAAATGTATATTCGTATGGTCGCACAGCTGTACGAATGTATATTCGTATAGATGCATACCTATATAACTGTATATTCGTATGGACGCACAGCTATATAAATGTATATTCGTATGGTCGCACAGCTGTACGAATGTATATTCGTATAGATGCATACCTATATAACTGTATATTCGTATGGACGCACAGCTATATAAATGTATATTCGTATGGTCGCACAGCTGTACGAATGTATATTCGTATAGATGCATACCTATATAACTGTATATTCGTATGGACGCACAGCTATATAAATGTATATTCGTATGGTCGCACAGCTGTACGAATGTATATTCGTATAGATGCATACCTATATAACTGTATATTCGTATGGACGCACAGCTATATAAATGTATATTCGTATGGTCGCACAGCTGTACGAATGTATATTCGTATAGATGCATACCTATATAACTGTATATTCGTATGGACGCACAGCTATATAAATGTATATTCGTATGGTCGCACAGCTGTACGAATGTATATTCGTATAGATGCATACCTATATAACTGTATATTCGTATGGACGCACAGCTATATAAATGTATATTCGTATGGTCGCACAGCTGTACGAATGTATATTCGTATAGATGCATACCTATATAACTGTATATTCGTATGGACGCACAGCTATATAAATGTATATTCGTATGGTCGCACAGCTGTACGAATGTATATTCGTATAGATGCATACCTATATAACTGTATATTCGTATGGACGCACAGCTATATAAATGTATATTCGTATGGTCGCACAGCTGTACGAATGTATATTCGTATAGATGCATACCTATATAACTGTATATTCGTATGGACGCACAGCTATATAAATGTATATTCGTATGGTCGCACAGCTGTACGAATGTATATTCGTATAGATGCATACCTATATAACTGTATATTCGTATGGACGCACAGCTATATAAATGTATATTCGTATGGTCGCACATCTATACGAATGTATATTCGTATGGACACATAACTATAATAATGTATATTCGTATGAATGCACAGCTATATAAATGTATATTCGTATGGTCGCACATCTATACGAATGTATATTCGTATGGACACATAGCTATAAGAATGTATATTCGTATGGTCGCACAGCTGTACGAATGTATATTCGTATAGATGCATAGCTATATAAGTGTATATTCGTATGGACGCACAGCTATATAAATGTATATTGGTATGGTCGCACAGCTATACGAATATACATTCGTATGGTCGCACAGCTATACGAATAAACTCATTCATATGGTCGCATAGCTATACGAATGTACATTCGTATGGTCGCACAGCTATACGTGAAGAATGAAGAATACTTGGGTGAGAAGGTATAATTATATGAATGATTAGACACGTATTTTTTTATATCAGCCACAGTTCATTTTGAAGGGGTGATATCAGTTCTCAAAGCATCGTGAAAAGTTTTCAAACGAAGTAATTTTTGAAATAACTTTTTACAGATTTTACGAAGTTGGATATACCATTTAAAAATAGCAAACTATACATTTAAACTTTCTTTCCATCTCCAATAGTTTTCATTTTACCATTAAATAGATCTTTAATCCCCTACTTTGAGAACTAATATTACCCCCTCAAAGTGAATGACCAATATAAAAAAATTACAGCAGTGATATTTTTCCAAGATCTGTATCATATAAAAATTTCATCAAAATCTACATGTATCAACTCCCTAACATTCGTTGTAAATGAATATACGAATGAATATAAATTTATATGATTGACCTAGAAACGTGATCTTTATAGGAGCGTAAGAGAGAAATACTCTGATAAAAATTTATATTTCAAACCATCATCTTCCATCTCGTTTTCGGCCAAGATATTAACGCGACTCATTCACGTTTCTTAGAATTATCTTTTGAGATAATATTCGCGGTAATTTAAAATTTGGGCTCTATTTATAATTTTTGTCCTAATACGCCCGAGGTTAAGGGATCAAGTGCCTATCCTTCGGTATTTATGAACACTTTCTGCGTTTGATTTGATTTATAACTGCAATTGTCACGTATCATTCCGTACATACGGTAGTCATGGCTCGACAAGGGAAAAATCGAATTATAAATGATTGTAACAGCAGTGATAGTGACGCTGATATTTTGTGACGTAAAGTATTATCATTAATTAATAACTGGGTAACATGAATTGCGATACGAGATAACATGGCAGGGTGAAAATTGATCCTATCCTTTTTCAGTTTATAAATACCATTACTTCATTGTTGAAATACGAGGGATAATATATTTTATTCAGCCCTTTTTTCTTGGTCAAAGCATTTAACCTTGCTACGGATCTCAAATTCTTTTAAGCGCGCTCTCATTTTGCTAAAAGAAGTTCCTAATTTTTATAAAAAAAAAAGTGTCTTTGACGTAGAATTGAAACAAGGAAATTCGCCCATTGACAATAGCTTTTTTTATATTCCTCTTTAAAATTAGGAAATTTTTGACGAAAGGAAAACTGAATTAGGTCAAAACGAACCCGAGGGCCGTAGCAGTGTTAAGGAATCTACCTGGAACAGGAACGAGAATAACGAACGTTATGACGCGAGATATCTCGTCCATAGAGCGTTCCAGGAGCGACGTAATGGTAGCGAGATATCTCGTCCCCGGTAACGAAAGGTTTCGCTCTCAATAACATCGTGCGACTTGGAAATTACACACTGATTAATCATTTTTTTATATCTTTTGTCGTTTACGATTTATATACACTTATATAGAAGGGTGGAAACGGATACAAGGGTTGTTTCGTCTCAAATATCGCGTAACAAAAAAAGTCAGGACCTTGTATCGAAACGTGCTACACACGAGATCAAACGTGCTATAGCGACTTTACAGAGTTCTAGTGGTAAGTGGTAACTGAGATATAATTTTAAAAGCTAGGTTGTTTTTTCGCTGATCGGAGAATTGTAAGTAGTCTAGAATGTCTTGTGCCGGAACCCACGATGCCTCGTAAGACGTACAGCGGCGGGGATGAGACACACGGATTGGTTAAAGACATTTTTCCGAAGTAGACGAGGGAGGTGGATAACTCTATTTGATTGGTAACTTGAGAAAAAGTGAAAATGACACCCCCAAGTCTAACGATCACTCTCAGGTATGGTTTGCATCCTTGAGTGAGGCACGCGGAAAAACCCGTGGGTCGCGGCACAATGGTGCGGTAGGTAATAACCTTGCGCAGCGCTCCGATGCTAGTAAGCAATGTTAACAATGTAAATTGAAATGAATTGGAAAGCAAGAATTCTGGCAGCCTGATGTGGGCAAAGCCATTGTAAAACCTAAATATCAGAAAGTTAAGGTGCCCAATGACTTCCCAAATTTATTACCGCTGCGAAAATAACTTAAATTGCTTATACGCGATGAACGTCTATACAGGGTGTTCAGTAAGACTGAACAAGGGCTGATCTCTCTAAACAACATTTGTGCAAAGTTTCGTTAACCCTCTATGGGACCGTTAAAAGTTACAAACTGATGTATCTATATTTTAAAAAATTAATTTTGTTTGGTTATCGCTGCACTGTTAACACTTTGCCGATGACGAGTTAACTCGTCTTTTCGAACCTAAACGTTGCCGACCGGTGACGAGTTAACACGTCACTGCACTTGCGTTATCTATTTCAATTTATGACACCCAGGGCGATATAGAATATTGCAAAAATTTGGCGTGTCGTGTTTAGGTTATAAAGCGGACATAACAAAAAAATTACTTTTCTTGGTATTCAGGTTTTTATCACAGTTTTAGTATAATTCCAAAAATTTCAACCATGACGGAACGTATCGGCGAAGAACTTTTCAATGAATTATACGCGGATACTTTATCCGATTGTCCGAGTGATTTCGAAATAAATTGTAGCGATTCGGAAAGTGACGAATCTGACGTTGTACCACCAAAACGACAAAAAAGAAATGTTATAGAATCTGATAGTGAAAGTGATTCTGAAGATTGGAATGAAAATGACATTGCACCTTCTTTGGAGGATTATTCAAACATTTCGGGTGTAACTGTAGAATCAAGCGATACAGCGAGCATCGGTGAAGTAACGGATTTATTTTTTGATAACCACTTTTTTCATTTAGTCGTTTCTCGAACCAATTTATACCACTTCCAAACGAAAGAATTGCATAAGAGATATATCTGCAAAACCTGTTGTGTACCATCACACGCGGGCGATTGCCATACAGTTCATCGTACAAAAAAATATTATTAAAAGTTGTATAAAAAATATGTCCAAAGTTTAATTTCATTTCATTCGGTGTAAATAAAATTTATTGGAGTTTATTTAGAACGTTTTACTTTCATATTCGATTACAAAATAATAGCCGGTGACAGGACATAGTTTCTGTGTAAAATTCCCGGTAAACAAAGTGTTAAATTCGATTACTGTATTACTGTAGTGACGATCCATCTACAGTAATTATTATTTTAAAAGTTCTCAAATGAAAGTGAAAGCAGACGAAATTTGTCCTATAGAGGGTTAAATTTGTTAAGTGTCCGGTGATTTATGGACGGGAGTGTACATTGATAAAAATCGATGAAATTTATTTTCAATAAAAAAAAAAAAAGAAAAGAAATGTGTTTTATATTATGAAACTGAAAGAAATGGAGCAAAATGGAATGTCGAGTGCAGCTCGACATTGAAGTGCAAAGGGTTAAAGCAATCTCGTACGAAAGTAAAAGAATATTATTCTGGTACATGTTTAGATTTTCAAAACAAAAACTAATCCATTTGATGTGTCTGGCAGTTTACACGCGATGGCAGTACATAAAACGTGTCTTGCAACTATACTTACGAACGCTCTATGATCTTGTCGCGTTTAAGTACGCTTAAATAGCATGTGGTTAATTATGAAAAAAAAAGAATTGAGAAACGAGGTCACATTGATCGTAGGACGTATATATGTACCGGGTGGACCTTTCGAGTAGGGCTACCTAAATGTCTCTTCAAACTGTGACGATGTAAACAATTTTTTTAAGCGTAATTTGAATCGTATCAAAGGTTTAACATTGCGTAAAAATGTTTTTTTGGAAAGTTTACGAAGTCATCGAATAAATAAGAAAAAATTTGTTATATACACTACTGTTCAAAAGTATCCAGAAATGTAATTTTTAAGAGAATGTAATTTGTGATTTCGTTATTTAAATGTTGTTACAGCTGTGTGCTGCAGAATATTATAAGATAACGCCTAAAATTTTTTAAGTTTCAGTGGACTGTTGTGAAAACTTGAAGTATTGTTTCGGAAAAAAAAAAAAGAAAAAGGAGAATATTACAAGTGTTTGCGACTTTTATTTATTTCCTTCATATATTCTATTTTAAAACAAAAAAAAAAAAGAATGTAAATTGACGAAAATATAAAATTTAACTTAAAATATAAATTCTGAAGAAAATTACATTATCGCTCAAAAGTATCCGGACACTTGCTTATTTTTGACAGAATGTAATTTATGATTTCGTTATTTAAATATTATTGTTACAGCTGTGTGTTGCAGAATATTATGGTAGAATAAAATTGAATATTGTGAGTAAATTATTGAGCTAACATGCGATCAAAATGACATTAAAATCTATAAGTGTCAAACCTTCTGGGACTGCTTTGTTATTTTAAAAGTTCTTTATATTTTGATTATTCAATCTCTAAGCTATGGATTAAATCATGACGTTCGTCTACTGTGGTTAATTTAAGCAGTGTCTTTACGAATCGCGTATTTATTTTTATTAATAGATCTATAATATATTATAATAATTTCAATTTACAATGTGTCGATTCCTTAACACTAGATTTACGGACCATAACTGGATCGTTTCGATGGGTACGTTAAAACACAGTTTTGTTTTAACAATATTAGTTAATTTTATTTTAAATTAACAAATTGTTGTCACCGGAGGAATATTTAGCACATTTTTGTATATAAATTTCACTTTGAATGTACATTTTCCCCGCGTGTACTTGTCAATCTTAAGCGCAAAATTTGAAATCCGTCAAATTGACGGGTTTCCGTAAATCTAGTGTTAAGAAGGTAGTAAATATTACTTCCAGTCGTTAAATTGTCATTAATTTACACGTTTCAGTAACATTTATCGATCAAGTTGACTTTATCAGTGTTCGGATACGTATGAGTGATTTGTTAAATGATTTTTTAAAACTTGACTAAAAAAGATTACAAATAAAAATACGAAATTCAAAAGGAACAGTTGAACGATATTTACATAGTTTCACGCCAACTGAATTCACTATATGCAGTCGTTAACTTACTAATTTTTTTTTCACATTACTAACCATTTAATACTAATTACTTCCACCGATACTAATTTCAATACCAAAATTCATAGATGCAATTAATATTTCATCTCAGAATGGCCGCTGTTCTTAGAAACGCAAGATTAACCTCGGTTTAAACTAAAATTTATTACCGTGCAAAGGTGCATTTTGTATTTTATTTCATCTCAGCGAACGAATCATTCATTTTTCTGTATCGCTTCATCGCGTGTATCTGTTCTTCATCAATTGTTGACGACAATTATTGTTACCTGCGATTTTCCAATTCGTTCTAACTCTAGAGACGAATAGACAGTCGTACGCACATTTTTCTATTTATCGATTCCACGGACATTGATACTTCAAAAGGGTGTACATTTTAAGAGATTTAATTAAAGGACCGAAAACCTTATTCATGTTTCATATCTATGGCGACACAGCGACTGATTCCTCTTTTTGTAATTTTGCGTGTCGTCGATAAAAACGGCTTTTACAGTCCGGGACGATGTTCAACACGCGATCCGGAAGCACGACCATACACGCGTATCACTTTTATGATTTTACACGAAGTTCTCACCATAGGGGTTGCGAAAAAGGGGCCGTCTATAAAGGCTGGAAAAGAGAAGCACGCGTGGAAAGGCAGAAAAACGTGAAAACATAAAAAACAAAACAAAAACAAAAAAAATCAACAATTTCTAAATCTATTTCTATTTCCGAAAATATTTACGCTTACATTCTCTCCGTGATAGTTCGGATATTAAGATTCACAGAGCAGTATAATTAAGACGAATAAATTTCGTTGGATACATGTTTAATAAATAGTATAAAAATGTCGGAGATATTTCGGTGCGATTTAATCTAGTTTCTTTTATTCTTTTGTTTTCCCGCTTCTTTTTGCTTTTTTTTCGCTCTCAGTTTTTTTGTTAGGTCACGGTGTGATATTAATTCTATTTCATGTATTAATATTCAGATAATATAATAAAATACCTATACTGTCGATGCGACATTAAAATCTGAATGAAAAAAAAAGAAAAAAAAAGTATGTTTGAAAATAATCTTTTTCTCAAGTACGTATAAAATAAATGAAATAAATTTCTCGCTTTCCATTGCCTGATATTTAATCAAACATAACTGAGTTTCGCATTCGGTGCTTTTACTCTATCAAATATTTGTAACAAAATACTTTATATTGTCGGAGATATTTCGGTTCAATTTAATCTAGTTCCTTTTATTCTTTTGTTTTCCCGCTTCTTTTTGCTTTTCCTTTCACTCTCGGTTTTTCGTTAAGTCGCAGTGCGATGTTAATATAATGTAATATAATAAATATTAATATAATATATTAATAATATAATAATAATATAATAAATATTAAGATAATATAATAAAATATCTATACTGTCGATGCGACATTAAAATCTGAATTAGAAAAAAAAAAAAAAAAAAATATGCATGAAAACAATCTTTTTCTCAAGTACGTATAAAATAAATGAAATAAATTTCTCGCATTCCATTGCCTGATATTTAACCCTTTGGCTATATTTGACGTATCAGAACATCATGCATTTATTTAGGCAAAGACGCACAGGACGCTCTGAAACGTCGTTGAAACTGAGACGAGATTTAACTAGTTCTTTCTGATTTATTTCAAAGTAACGCGTATCTGTTGCAACAGAACAAATAATTTCGGCATTTTGGTAAACCTTATTTGGAATATACAACCCCATAATGGCAGAAATAGAGAATATATTTTATCAAAGTGATAGCGACAGTTTTATCGAAAGTAGCGATCTTGAACAATCTGCTAGGAGTATATATAACGAATAATACGAAATAAATTAATTCTTGCATAAAATCTACAGCTGTTACTTGCCCACAAAATTAAACGTGCTCCGAGTGTAAAAAAATTTTCAAACAGATGTGTGCCCAAAGGGTTAATCAAACATAAACGAGGTTCACGTTCGGTGCCTTTACTCTGTCAAATATTTGCAACAAAATACTCGATATTAGTCGACGCGTGTATCAGAGAAATATCACGATCCGTTATATAAAGTTTTCATCGTGTCGATTTTCAAAACAATTGGGGAAAAGGGGTAGATGAAGTTTTAAAGAAGAAAAGGACAGAGAGAGCGAGGATTGGGCAGGTCACGGCTGTGGAACGCCATTGGTTGCACGGTCCTCGCCACGATTGTAAATCAATTAGTTCGCATTGTAAATAAATCACCGTTTTACAACTCTGCCATGCCGCACCATGCGACATTCGTATGAAATTTATCGTCCATTTTCGTGGAAGTCGGTTCGATTTTGGCGCTACAGCACACCACCACAGCTATACAAAATTGCTGTAACATACTATTATGTCCTTATTTGTTTGTGCATGCAGCTGAGATATTCCATCTATCTAAATATCTAGTGGCTATAAAATAACCTCATTCCTGTACACGACGGTCCGCTCTAATTGATCGAATCGTTTCGCTGATCATATAATCTCAAAAATCAGACAATTCGCGGAACACTTTTTGCGCGACGATGACGAGTTGTAAATTCGTTCCTCTGATACGTTATTTTTGTTACACTACAGTGTAACAAATACTTGATGAAATTCGATGATTCCGTACGCGGTTTATTTGAGTTTTCTTAATCCTAGAACTACGAATCACGGAGAAATAAAAGAGACCACCGAGGAAAAAAAATTTGCAGAATGACAACGTTTCGAATAAAAGACGTTCGATTTTTACTAAAAATTTAGCTACTTCTGCTCCGTAAAATTACTATTGCACTACGCTTGGATTTATAGATCTCTGTTACTAATTCGATTTTCAAAAAATCGCTCACAGGATTTAAAGAAAATTTTCATAATTAAAAAAAATCAGATATATTCAACATTTCGCTGCTTGGCTTGGAAATATTTTTCGCGCTAATAACTGAGTTGATACAAAAAAAGAAAAAAAAATAGAATTGTTTTTTTTCTAATCTCTATACTAGAGAACCTCCTTAACACATTGACGGCCGCTGTCACGTTCGTGTGACTTTTTACAGCTATTTTCTCGAAATGTTTCTTGCCGTCATTTCGATGTTTGCATACTAATACATACCGATGATATTTTTAAAGAAACATTAAAAATAGTGTAACAGCGATCTTAATTTTTTTCTTATTAATAATTACACTAAGAACGATTGTGTGAATATTGCCGCCGCTGATCTGAAGGCGATGCAAAAAATATGCGGCCGTCAAAGTGTTAACCCTTAGACCTATAACCACGAGTCACACTCGTGGCGCCGATTTTGGATAAAATACAATAAAAACGCACAATATTTATAATAAAGTTCAATTTTAGCTTTAACTGTGAATTAAATTTACAATATTGAAAATTAGCAAATACAAAATACGTGTAATATTTCAATACTTTGCATTTGATAGAATGTCAAAAATGTGAATAACTATTACTAATGCGTATGAAGATTGAAGAAATCGTAAGCCAAAGGGGTTAAGGGTGGGTACTCGTGTCACAATGAGCTATCAGTTATTTTTCAGATCAAATTCTGTAAACACGTATTTCTACATCATATTTCAAACTGATATAAATTGCGCGATAACGATTAATTCGGTATCCTATCTTTTTCGCAAATGGAACAAATATCTTTGTCAGCGTTCAACAGTTTTTGCCCACTCCTCATCGAAACATGAAGCCCGGTGTTATCTTGTTAACAAACAACGCTTTTTCTATCGACCAATTTTGGAAGTTTCGCTTTAATTGCTGTATTTAACCGGGGCAACTGAGTGAAGTGTTTTCTCGAATTAAGCACTGTATTATTTCGTAGAAATTCGTTATAAACAATCCTCTTTCAGTCTCACCAAATACACAATTGAACTCAATACCTGCTTTTGTTAAAAACAGCACGAATTTTCTCAGCAACTCAATACTATTCGAAACGTTAAAAAAATGATCGAATGTTAACCCTTTATAGCCCGAATTTTGT
>SMSQ01019899.1:1327-21392 GCA_019453375.1 Ctenoplectra terminalis | reverse complement strand
CGTATGAAGATTGAAGAAATCGTAAGCCAAAGGGGTTAAGGGTGGGTACTCGTGTCACAATGAGCTATCAGTTATTTTTCAGATCAAATTCTGTAAACACGTATTTCTACATCATATTTCAAACTGATATAAATTGCGCGATAACGATTAATTCGGTATCCTATCTTTTTCGCAAATGGAACAAATATCTTTGTCAGCGTTCAACAGTTTTTGCCCACTCCTCATCGAAACATGAAGCCCGGTGTTATCTTGTTAACAAACAACGCTTTTTCTATCGACCAATTTTGGAAGTTTCGCTTTAATTGCTGTATTTAACCGGGGCAACTGAGTGAAGTGTTTTCTCGAATTAAGCACTGTATTATTTCGTAGAAATTCGTTATAAACAATCCTCTTTCAGTCTCACCAAATACACAATTGAACTCAATACCTGCTTTTGTTAAAAACAGCACGAATTTTCTCAGCAACTCAATACTATTCGAAACGTTAAAAAAATGATCGAATGTTAACCCTTTATAGCCCGAATTTTGTCTGCTTATTGGGGAAAAAATTACGATTGATTACAGTTTTTCACTTTGATTTGAAAATGTTTTAATTAATAATTACTGTAGATTTATCGTGGTGTCACTACAGTAATACAGTAATCAGTTTTGTTTAGATAAACAATAGTTATTGACATACGATACACAAAACTGAACACGTTTCTGTCGAGAGATTGCTATGAATATGATTTCTAAAATAACAGCAATAAAATAAAAAAATAAAAAATATTAACCTTCTATAGCCCGAATTTTGTCTGCTTATTGGGGAAAAAATTACGATTGATTACAGTTTTTCACTTTGATTTGAAAATTTTTAAATTAATAATTACTGTAGATTTATCGTGGTGTCGCTACAGTAATACAGTAATCAATTTTGTTTAGATAAACAATAGTTATTGACATACGACACGTTTCTGTCGAGAAAAAATATTAACCCTCTATAGCCCGAATTTTGTTTGCTTATTGGAGAAAAAATTACGATTGAATAGTTTTTCACTTTGATTTGAAAATGTTTAAATTAATAATTATTGTAGATGGATCGTCACTACAGTAATACAGTAATCGAATTTTGTTTAGTTATCACTGCATTATTAAATTGAATTTTTTCAAATATAGATACATCAGTTTCTAACTTTCAAGTCACACACGGTCCCATAGAGAATTAACATTAGAACTACACACGATTATCAACTATACATATATCAACTATATATTCTATATATTATCAACTATACATAGTATATTAATATAGTATATCAACTATACTATACAACTATATATATATATATATAATAACATTTAGTGAATAAAACGATTTTCTATCTAGCTTCCACTTTTCTAAATTATGTTCATAAAAATATGAATCTGCATAAAAATCTCCGTGGAATCGATAAATACAAAAATAATAAACATATCTACATTGATAAATTCGTACGAAATTTAATTTTAACATAAAAGAATATGTTTCGTTAAAACCGAAAGAAACGTAGCAAATCGGAATGTCGGGTCCAGCTCGATGTGGGAGTGCAAAGGATTAAAAGTATATTAATGATAAATATAGTGGTACCTAAAGTTACGAACCACTCGATATACGAACTTTTCAAGATACCAACTTTTTTCATAAATCGTGTTAGCCTCTAGATACGAACTTATCTTCGGGATACGATCTGCAATACTTTTCTAATTTAATACAAGAATGTTTTTTTTTTTCGTTTAAAAAAATAGCACGTACAACGAAAAGCTTTCCGAATAAAAATAATAATAGTACACAGATGCATTTTTCATTTCTTGCATAACTTTTGAATCCCGAAACGGATTATGCAATTAGTTTCTCGTAAGATAAAATGGACAACTATATTTTGAGACACGAACTGCGGACAGGAACGAATTAACCCTCTATAGCCCGAATTTTGTCTGCTTATTGGAGAAAAAAATTACGATTGTACACCCTGTCAAAGACGAGTATACTCGTCCTACTTCAAATATGTTATAACACGCAGGCTTTTGAATTAGCAAATTTTTTGTGGCCACAAACATAAATATAGAAATGTAAAAAACTTGAAAAAATACTACAAATAAAATTTTTTACAAAAATGATATTTTATTTCTTATTTAAAGAGAATGATCTTTTACAAATTTAAATTAAGCAAAAATCAACTGGCAATGAGAATGACTTCATATAATTTAGGCTTGCCAGCGAATGGGTTAAGTCAGCCACTGTAAAAAGCATTTCAAATATATACTACTATTCCTACAGTAATTTCTTGTGGAAATTTTATAAATCTACTGTGATACATTTTTCGAGGTTTCCATGATTTTCTGAGTAAAATAGGGATTAACCTTTTGCGGACATGTGTCTACAAATAGTAATTCTGCTTGCAAATGATTATGTATGATAATATATGTGCTGTTACCAAGAAATAACAGAGCTTTGGTAAACAATAACACTGAAAATATAAATGGCAATAGGAATGACTTCGTATAATTTAGGCTTGCCAGCGAATGGGTTAATAAACGAATATTTATATGTAAATAAATTTTTTCTATCGATATTCAAAAACATATATAATGCAAAGGAGACGAACCTTTATCTGCGTTTGTAATAGAAAATTATGGAAAATGGCTCAAAAAGCACAATAGTGAATTGATAAAATTTTTGTAATAAATTAGGAATTGATCATTCTGACCGCTTTAGTATTTCTAGTGTTAAATCCGAAGCAGTAGTTATGCATAAATTAATAAATTAATCAACTAAACGGAAACGGGAACACATATTTTATGCGGACAATATTTTTGGCTATACATTAGCTGAAATAAATTATTCATTAACAAGCGGAGAAAACAACGGATTGGATTCGATCTAGGCACCTCGCGTGACAAGCGATGCCGTACGTCATGCGCATGAAAATTATTTATTATCATATATATGTATGTGTATTTTCTTTTTTTTCTTTTTTTTTTTGTTGACATTAAATGAATCGCGTTGTCATGAACGTGTCATGAAAATATGTTCATACGCTAAAAATGTTATACCTTCTATTGATTCAATTCTGCGCGTCGTGATTGAAATTGAATTAAAAAGAAAAGTAAAATGTAAATGCAATTAAATTAAACTTTACCACACGGAATGTAATTTGCCATTAATTGTTACCGCTAAACCTTTTCCATTTTAAATAATAAGATAAAAATCACATGAAACCAGTTTGAAAAATTAAAATGGTAAAAGAAGAAAGAAAAAAACAATTACAATTAATTTAACGAAAATCGCTTTCCGTGTATTTTAATCTTAATTTTAATCGTTCGGGTATCATGGTTACGTATTGATTTTATGATTAACAAAGTATATTTGCAATAAAATAACCCGAGTTTATATTAATTCGTACAATACTGTACTCCTCAACAAATTAATATTGGTCCATCGAATTTATCATATATTGAATCGTTCAATTTAAAAACATTTTTTAACGTTATTTATTATCTCTCGTATCTCTCGCTAAACTAAGGACGTTCGTTTAAGAATCGCACTCTACGATTTTCTTAATTTCTTGCGTATCCTTCGTACAGAATATTTTAATAAAAATATGAAAGTCATTCAACGCTAAAGTCCTAAAATCAACATTTCGACGTATAAATCGTAAACGACAAAAGATATAAAAAAAAAGATCGAAACAAAAGTTATCGAAGCGAGGTTTACGCCCCTAATATATGTTTAAGTCTTTTCCTGAGCGCAAGCGTCGCGAAAGACAAAATATATGTGCAGTGTACTCTGTGCGCGCGATGCGTTAAAATCGAAATATGCAGTGTATTAATTTTCGTTTATATTATTTAATTTTTCTGACCAATCAGTAAATATATATATGTTAAAAATCAGCAATCATGTCGTTTCATTTTGAACCGATCGCTTCAGTTACACTGTTTCTTAATACTAGAACTACCGACGATTGAAGTATACTTATTTCTACCGAAGAAATCATAGTGGAAAGTATGTAAAATAATATGCAATGCAATTCAGACAAAAGTTTATCTATATTTTTAATAGAAACTTGCGGAAAATCTGGCCAAAGACAATGTAGTTAATTTATAAAGATTCTTTAAAAAATTACGAATGAGTCATTTTGAGCACTTTGATAGTTCTAGTATTAAAGTGTGCTTATTTCTACGAAAGAAATCAAAGTGGAAAGTATACAAAACAATATGCAATGCAATTCAGACAAAAGTTTATCTATATTTTTAATAGAAACTTGCGGAAAATCTGGCCAAAGGCAACGTAGTTAATTTATAAAGATTCTTTAAAAAATTAGGAATGGGTCATTTTGAGCACTTTGATAGTTCTAGTATTAAAGTGTACTTATTTCTACGAAAGAAATCAAAGTGGAAAGTATATAAAATAATATGCAATGCGATTCAGACAAAAGTTTATCTATATTTTTAATAGAAACTTGCGGAAAATCTGGCCAAAGACAATGTAGTTAATTTATAAAGATTCTTTAAAAAATTAGGAATGGGTCATTTTGAGCACTTTGATAGTTCTAGTATTAAAGTGTACTTATTTCTACGAAAGAAATCAAAGTGGAAAGTATACAAAACAATATGCAATGCAATTCAGACAAAAGTTTATCTATATTTTTAATAGAAACTTGCGGAAAATCTGGCCAAAGGCAACGTAGTTAATTTATAAAGATTCTTTAAAAAATTAGGAATGGGTCATTTTGATCACTTTGGTAGTTCTAGTGTTAAATTCTATAAATTCGTGCGAGAAATTGTCCGAAGAAATGATTTTTTTGAGAAAATTGAACCCCTTCTCGCTTTTTTTTTAAAAAGTATAACTTTCGTTTCAATCATTTTTTTACATCTTTCGTCGTTTACATATATAAACACTTATGTAGAAGGGTGGAATCGTATACAAGGGTTGATCTCTCGCGTAAAGTAAAAAACGGGCAGCAATGAAGTATGGATATATTATTAGGAAGGTTTGAAGAATATTTGTGCAAAGTTTCGTTAACCCTCTATGGGACCGTGTGACTTAACCCTTTGCACTCGAGAGACGACTTTCACTTGCCACTTGAATTAAATGTAGCAAAACTAATGTTGATAACGAATATAACTATTACGTATCAGTATTATAACTATCTGTATTTTTACATTGTACAAGACCTAATATTGAATCTTGAGCTTTGTAATTTTCTTTCGTGCGATAAATAACACATTGTTAAATAACACTATAATATATAACACAATAACACAATAACACATTAACGCGCACCGACGTGCTATAGAGGATTAACACTTTCCTTCCCGTGAACTCCATTTTTCCTATTACATTAGGTTCGTTAATAAGATCGTACAGTTTCTAACGATAAATATCTTCCACCGCTTTGAAATGCAATTAAGTTGAGTTCAAATCCTAAAAACAAAAGGTCACATTTTATGAACAATGCATTATTGAATAAAAATATTTTATTTTATGACAGGAGTGTACATTGATAAAAATCGATGAAATTTATTTTCAATAATAAAAATAAAAAATGTGTTTTATATTATTAAACTGAAAGGAATGGAGCAAAGTGAAACGTCGAGTGCAGCTCGAAATTAAAGTGCAAAGGGTTAAAGCAATGTAATACTAAAGTAAAATTAAATAAAAAGTATATTAGTCACCGATGTTCCCCTGCAAGTGTCCGATGACATATGAATATGAACATCCGTCTTGTTCAAACTGTTCAATAGCGGAAGGCTGATTGTATCGGTAAATTAATAATCGGGTTAGGTTCGGATTTCGTATTCGAAAGCTGTCACATTAATTGCTTCGAATGTATGAATTCAGACATGATATTAGACGTGTTCGGTATAAATCACGGAAGGCTCGTCCAAACGAGCAACGAGCGGTTTTGCGTGGATCCATGTAGGTGGCAACGGGCGGACAGAGGGGACAAGCCGAGGACGAGGTTGCTGCCAGTGTCGGCGTTAATGCTAATGCTAATGCTAATGTCGATGCTAATGGCGTTGACGTTCTCTGCCGATCTGTGTTCGCGAAAGGACCAACCAACAGACACGTACTAGCTGAAGCCACCAAATTGATTATCACCGATTTATATGATCCCGGTAAGCAGTTCGATCGAGTCCCAATGCTTCATCATCTTCCACTTCTGTTTCCAGCTTAGGAATTTCAATAAAATCGATTCTGATTTTTTTCACGTTTTGACTGTACGTTTTTGTTGATGAACGAGGATGAGGTGTTGCGGATAGTAATAGCTAACTCGGTGAAAGCATGTTTTTGGAAAAACGTGTTTTGAATTTTTTACTTAAGGGAGAACTTGAGAAAGATTTTTGCGTTGTTAATTTGAATACTTTCTCGTCTTTTTTTAATATTAAGAATGCCAATGAAAATAATAATAAAAATAGAAGTTAATATTCAATTGAATATAAGGATATTAACAAAAATAATAATAAAAATTGAAATTAATATTCAATTGAATATGAGAATATTAATAAAAATAATAATAAAAATTGAAATTAATATTCAATTGAATATGAGAATATTAATAAAAATAATAATAAAAATTGAAATTAATATTCAATTGAATATAGGAATACTAACAAAAATAATAATAAAAATAGAAATTAATATTCAATTGAATATAGGAATATTAACAAAAATAATAAGAATAGAAATTAATATTCAATTGAATATAAGAATATTAATCAAAATAATAATAAAAATAAAAATTAATATTCAATTCAATATAGGAATATTAACAATAATAATCGGAATAGAAATTAATATTCAACTGAATATGAGAATATTAATAAAAATAATAATAAGAATAAAAATTAATATTCAATTGAATATAAGAATATTAACAAAAATAATAATAAAAATATAAATTAATATTCAATTGAATATGAGAATATTAATAAAAATAATAATAAAAATAAAAATTTATATTCAACTGAATATAAGAATATTAATACTAGAATGTTATTATTATATCTAAAATTAACAGAATAAAATATAATAATAAGAACGATAATAAAAATAAAAATTAATGTTCAATTTAAAATAAGAATATTAATACTAGAATCTACCAAAGGGATCAAAACGATCAATTCGTAAGTTCTTACAAAAATTTTATAAATTTATTATAGCGCATTTTTTTCTAATTTTCTATGATTTCCTGTAAAAATGTAGTAAAGGTTAATAACAAACATATTTCTAAATCTTTTATACGAAAAGTATAATTCTTTGGAACGGAAAAGTATATCATCAAACGTAGTCAGAGATAAATGCATTGGATACCATAAATAAAGTAGATAAAATAAAAAAATGCTCACAAAATATTAAGTCGCATTTACTATCAGCAACGTCTCAAGAAGCACAAAGCTCAGTGAACGACGAAACAGATACAAAATTCCCATGGAACTTAAAAACACATTCAAGTCGGAAGAAAGGAAAGGAAACTTCTTCAAATTCGTCAAATCGACAGCTATATTGGACAAAAATATCAATGCTCCATTAAAGAAAGAAAGAAGAAGAACCGTTTTAAAATTTATTACACGAAGTTAAATTATTAAGATTTGAATAACGTATGTGACATCATTCAGAGTCGAACCGACGGGAAGAATTAAGAAAGCTTTCTTCGTCTCTGAAAGGTTAATATCGTTGAGATCGATACTTCAAATGTATCTGTTAAATTTAGAAAACTTGCTACACGGAATTCTTCGTTCAAATATAAAATAATAAAATATTTAATTATATAAATTGCTTATTTGATATGGTTCGGTACAAACATGGCTTTCAATTTGAACAGGTGACGTCAGCGAAATGCACAACTGCTAACTACAATGTTATTCTAGACCTTGTTCTGTTTTTATTTATTTAAAATTGCATCCACCTCAGATTTTTATGCATTTATGGAAAATTTCAAGGCACGAAGGTACACAGAATCTACATATTAAGCAAGAATATATAAATAAACCCAAAATACTGGTTATAATATTTAGGAAATAAAACGATATCCTATTTAGCTTCTATTTTTTTAATCGAGCTCGTACAAATATAAATTTGCATAAAAATACACGGTCTAATTATCAGCGATTGCAGCTGCGTTAAATGGATACATACAATACTATATTAAATCAATATATAATCGAACAATTATAAATAGTGTATGTTACAGAGTATTGGCCTACTTTTTTCAGAAAAATTAGTACATCACAAATTTAACCCTTTGCTATACAACCCCTGGCAAAAAGTTTCCGATCAAACGGATAAATTTGAAATTTAATGAAAACATTCAGGTTTTGGAACTATTAAAAACTATTATATGTGGATAAAAGTAACGGGGAATAAAGAAGAGTTTAGTATAGGGTAAATAATAATAAAATAACGCAAGCTTCCATTTATTGTGAAGAAAAAATCAAGACAAGAAGCAAAATGATACATACATGGAAAAATATTTCCGATCAGATTTTTTAATTTAAATTATTTAAGTATTAATACTTTGTTATGTCTTCACGTGCACGTATCACAGCTTTTATACGTCCAACAATCATTAACCCTTTATAGCCCGAATTTTGTAACTGGTGGTACAAGCGAAAAGGGGATGATTCTACGTGAAAAAATAAGTGGAAAATATGGAATAAAAACTTTTCGTTTGAGGCTTTGTTTTTGAGGAAATCGATTTTGAATTTTCGCCTAGTACACGTGCACTTGATCATGTTTCGTTATAACGGATCTCACTGTAGATTATTGTCTCGATGGGATATGTAAATTACCAAGGATTCACAAAGTTTATTATTACAGAAATTGCTGAAAATGTTGCCTATTCTGCCGAGATAATGATCTACAGTGAGATCCGTCATAACACGATCAAGTGCACTAGGCGAAAATTCAAAATCGATTTTCTCGAAAACAAAGCCTCAAATGAAAAATTTTTATTCCATATTTTCCACTTATTTTTTCACGTAGAATCACCCTTTTTTCGCTTGTATCACCAGTTACCGAACACCCTGTATATAATAAACCAATTGTCAATATGCGAACTTCCTTGTTAGAATTTTATATTAAGAAAATACCTTTATCAAAAGTATGATTTTTCTTTTAATAAAGTAAGAGCGCGCTTGAGTCTGAAAGAATTTGAGAACCGTAACAGAGTTAACCCTCTATGGGACCGTGTGACTTAAAAGTTACAAACTGAGGTATCTATATTTCAAAAAATTAATGTTTAAAATTTTGTTTAGTTATCACTGCAGTATTAAATTTGATTACTGTAGTTATACCACGATCCATCTATAGTAATTATTATTATAAAAGTTCTCAAATCAACGTGAAAAACTATAATCGATCGTAATTTTTCTCTGATAAACAAACAAAATTCGGGCTATAAAGAGTGAACACGTTGACTGGCAAGAAAATTAAACAAATTCTATGTTAAGTATCGAAAGCGTTTAAAGAAAACAGCAGTGCTTCTTTAAACCGAATATTTATAATTGCAAATATGATCTCGAAGAGATATTTAAAATGATTTGAAGAACGAAAAAATATTACCAGACATACCGTGGTCGGTATTTACGGTACGCGATATACGGTACTGTGCAAAAGTCTTAGACCATCTACATTATTGATCTTGTAACTGTAATTAAACACATTTTAGAGAAGCATATCTTAACATTGTTAAATTCAAATTTTTCCATATCGCCTTTCTTGTGTTGGTCATGCATAATTTTATCCGGTGAAAATATGTTTTAAAAATTCTTTAACAAGCTTAAGCCTTGATTAAAATATTATGGAACGCGTATGCAAAGTATAAAGGAAACATACGAAGAAAGCCAAAAAGAAAAAAATCAGCTTCTTAAATTGTCGACAACAGAACGGCAGGAAATGCAAAGTGAGTTTCTTAAAATTTTTTCAACAATTATCTAAAAAAAAGAAAAAGAAAAAAACTGTCGTGTAGCGAAAGTAAAAAGAGAATACACAAAATATTGATTGTTTTAAATCAATCAATATTTCTCGATCTAATTAACACCTCGTGAATCTAATTTAAAAAAAAAAAGAAAGAAACAACGTCAAAATAAAAATAATATTAATCCATCTTAAATTCGTTTCTAAGATAGCAAAATATTTTTTTTTGACAGGTGATCTAAGACTTTTGCACAGTACTGTATCTGTTATTGCGATTTCTTTGGTACCAGTAGGTGTATTTTAATCCTCTGTGGTTTCGATGTTTTTAGATATCTGTTATTGCGAAAAAGAGAATACACAAAATATTGATTGTTTTAAATCAATCAGTATTTCTCGATCTAATTAACACCTCGTGAATCTAATTCTTAAAAAAAAAAGAAAGAAACAACGTCGAAATAAAAATAATATTAATCCATCTTAAATTCGTTTCTAAGATAGCAAAATTTTTTTTTTTGCCAGGTGGTCTAAGACTTTTGCACAGTACTGTATCTCCTAGTTGGCAGTGAACGTGTTAAAGCAGCTACTTTATTTATAATATTCAGCATGCTAGTAAAAACAGCTGAGAAACAGAATATTTCATAACCTACGCGAGATCGAGTCGTCTCGCGCGGAATTATCCTATACAAAATATTTTCGTTACCGTGTGTAGCCGCTTTAAATCTGTTCGATAAAACTGAACAATAAAATTTGGTTAAAACGCGATACGTTGGTCGATCGGAAGCATGTCACATATCAATAGAACTTGTAAATTAACATCGAAAAGATAAATCGTTTCTCAGAAGGTTTCTATTAATTCAAATGCCTGTGTAGATTCTTGATTCTATGCACGCAAACCACTATTGTTAGCCAGAAAACGATACACACGAACAGACACGTGTGTTCTACATCGAGACAGTTGCACGAGACTAGAAACTTCCAGTCACGCACTAATTTATCCTGATTTCTTCCGTAAAAACAACAATTCTTATTTATTTTTTTATCCTTTTTTTTTTATCGTTCACTTTAAGAATTTAATTTCCATCTTCTTTCTCTTTCGGGAGGAGAATCAGACTCTAAGATTGACTCGATTCTTAAGTCGAAATTACGTCATCGTCGTTGACGACGTCGACGTCAATTACTGCTACTACCTTTACTACCGTACTACATTTGCATAAACAGCCACGACTCAATCTCTATGCTAATCGACTTGTTCGAGTCCGAAAAGTACCTGCGGTAGATGCGCGTGTCTGAATTCGTGCATGCATATGCATACACGTAAGTTATAGGTAAATTTTTTTTTTCTTTTTGTTCCTGTTTATATCATTACAAAGTATTTCGATGGTATAATAGATGCTACGTGCGCGCGATCTCGCGCGTAAATCATCGAACGCTTAAAAAAAGTTTAGAATAAGGAGTTTTGCGTTATACACCGTGTCGGGATAACGGACTGCCACGAGTTTATGATACGGACACGCCGGCTGCTATTTTTGGGGATTTGTTAATTTTACCTTTCTGTTATTAATTTAACACTCGAACTTTGCACTCGAGTGGCGCCACTATGGCGACATGCATAATTTTCTTCAGAGATTTAGTTTCGAATTAAATTCTGTATCTTCGACAATTGAGCCGCTCAGTGCAGGAATCGATTAACTCCGTAAAACAGAAAATTGAGAAATGCGATGAAATAATGCACATTGTTCTGAAATAAATTACTTATTATTGAATGGCCAAAAAAATTTTGTCGTTTAACCATTTGCGCTGGAAAGACGTGCCATGCGCGTCGAGATGTTTATGTTTCAAAGTAGCGAACGACGTGCTGTACGCGTCGTTGTAGATAGTTGTGAAATTAAAAATAACATGCGTGGCACGTCGACTGTGATCGTTTTACGAAGTGCAGTTGAATACACTATACTAGACACGATTGTTAGTAAACAAAATTAGAGTATTGTTTTGGTAAACGCAACTGTGAATTAGCTGGCAGCGCAAGTGGTTAACCCCTTAACACTTTCACAACCGCATGGTTGGGCAGTGAAACGTCGCCAGGGGCCGGCAATATTTTTGAAGAAACACTTTGCCGTCCGCACTATTTGTAAACATTTCTTCGCTTGAAAAAAACTTTACGTAAATTCATGAAATAATTCAACATTATTATACAACAATATTTATTCCTTTGTGTGATAATTATTAAAACGTACAAATATAAAATGTTCGGTCGCATCACCGAACAATCAAGCACCATAAACCAATTAGCTCAGCCCTACCATAAAATCCTAGACCGAACTCCTCAGCCTCGTCACTTTCCTTACTTCCCGGGTTTTTCCTCCATATCCCGTTAACTCAAACTCCTTCCACCCTCACCTTCTCCCTCCATCACCGTATTCCTCTGACCAATTAGCCACCTTCATGTCCGATTCCTTGTTGCCCTTTCCCTTCCAACTTCCACCAATCAACATTCAGCACCACATATTTTAGCATATAAATATCACCATAACATCACATTAAGGATTCAATATATTACTGTTACCATCACACCATCAACGTAGAAACACCAAACACCAAGATACATCGAAACACCAGCAACTTGTACAACTCAGCATCAACTATACATTAAATAATATATAACGTATCTGAGTGGACTTCTTCAACCATCATCCTGAAACACCATCTTATAGAACTAGCCCTCCCAGTATTAAGTTAGTGGGAGCGCAGCGATAATCGTCGCAACGTAGAAGCAGTTGCTTTTGAACGCGACAAAGAATATCGTACATAAAACAATAAGCAAAAATTGAAATGTATATCGTGAAGAAGTATTCAATCGCTAGCGATAATATTCAGTCCCTCCGAAGCGTTTCGAGATAGACTCTTTAGTAGTCAAAAGGTTTTACGCAATAAAATTTTGAATCATTTAAGCATCTTACGTTCTAAAAAGATTTGCAATTGCCTTGCCAATGGTACCACGTGGGAGTCATCGGCCAATAACGACTGGCCTATCAATGGCACCACGTGAGCGTCACCGGCAAATAACGATTGGCCTACCAATGACACCACATAAGTGTCACCGGTTGTGAAAGTGTTAACACGTTGTTGAGTGCCACGTCAGTCATCAGTGACTGACACTGAACTTTCCGTTCAGGCCGCGTTAGTCATCGGTGACTGACAGTGTAAAATATATGATATAAAACTAAAAAATTTACATTGTTTTAAGTTGTTATCTAAAATTTATTTGAAGTCCACTTAATTTTTATTTAATACGGGATTTTATTATTAATATACTTAAACATTTTTTCAGAAAATTTTAATGGATTTTATTAAAACAGGGTAAACATAAAAATGGTTGTCCCTGGTGTAAGTATCACAAAATGTTACAACTTGTTTGTCAGGCGCGTGGCCTGAAAGGGATTTCCTTATAAAATCGCATGGCACTCAACGTGTTAACCTACGATTTAGATTCGAAGATGTTGGGCCGAAATTTTCTCAATATTCACTTCTAGACCGACCATCGTACGCGGGCTATGCCCGTAATATTTACGTTTGGCCCGACCATCGTACGCGGGCTATGTCCATCATCGTAGGTTAAGGGGTTAATGGTGTTAATCTTCATTTTTCAGGAAAGTTATGACTATACCAAGTGTTTTGACACTTAAAAAGTTAAATTTAACACTAGAACTACCGGCGATTAAAGTAGAGTTATTTGTACCACAGAAATCAAAACGATAAGTATTTCGAAAAATACCTATAATAAGGCTAACAATTCTTTATATATATTTTTTACTAAAAAATTGCGGAAACCCTAAAAAATTCATCATTGTAAATTTCTAAAATTTCTATAAGAAATTATGAGCAAGTCATTTTGACTTGTTCGGTAGTTCTAGTGTTAATCATCTGATTACTACCATCGCTTGTACGAAGTCTGAACAGGAATGGAATTAACCCCTTGCCTTACAATCACGAGTCACACTCGTGGTGCGTGCATCAGAGTTTATTAGTATTAACCCTTGGCGCTCTTTTGGCTCCGCTACGGAGACGTTCTGTTTTCAATACGATTACGCTCAATTTTCAAAGATATCACACTATGATGAATTACAAAAATTAAAAATTTATGTTTCGTTTACCAGAGGAAAAAGGATGTTTGTAAAATGAATAAAAAGAAGTACTCTGGCAAGCAGTAGTAATTTTTCCGTTCAAAATAAAACTTGCTTTCTTCAGTGATAAAGAATCGTACGGAGTGCTAAGGGTTAATAATTACAATATTGGTTACAAGATTAACACTTTGCTGACCGGTGACGAGTTAACTCGTCTTTTCGAACCTAAACGATAAAACAAGATGTTACACAGTAAAAAAACCTAATATCAGAAATTACGTTGATAATAAAAATCAGGTTTCCAAATTCTGCAAAATAAATGCTTTCTTCAGCAATCATGATAAAATTTATTGCAGTTTATTTAGATTACAATTACAAAATAATACCCGGTGACATGACATAGTTTCTGTGTAAAATTCCCGGTCAACAAAGTGTTGATATTAATAATTACAAAGAATGATCTATTACTGAAGTCGTAATACTGTAATATAAAATATGTAATTCCTTCGTTTGACTTAAATAATTCGATCACCCACTGTAATTGTAAAACGAACCTACCACTCGTTAATTCTTTACATCACGCGAAACTTTAACCCTCCCCTCTGAGAGAACATCATAATTTATTAGCGATTGCTAAGGATGAAGTTATATCAGCGCAACTTCTGAAAAATGCATGTTTCCTTGAAGTTTTCTATTGAAATCGCGCGAGCAAGCAAATCAAAATATGGTACGTGTACCGAGGTGTGACACAATTTCTGTTTGCACACTTTCCTGCAAAAATGTCGCCGAGTTGCTGGTAGGTTACAGGTGAAATGGCTCCGAGTGCGAAGCGTTAAATTATAGTGCGTTTTTAACAGCTCACTAAACATCAATTTCAACAGGCATTTTATTTAAAAAATGACACAACTCAAAGAAATATGTTTCTTACGAGAACCGAAAGATAATTTATAAAGTTACAAGGGAAAAAAAAATGTGTTGAAAAATTAATCTCTTTCTTTTCTTACAAGGAAATATATCAAACTGTCTCTCATTTTGATGAAAGTTGGTGGATACATTAAGCAAATGAAATTAAGGGGCAGGTATTTTTTATAGCTGCCCAATCGCAAGTTTACGGAGTGAAATCAGCCTTTGAAGTTTCAACAGAAAAATGCTATCTCGTAAACTATGATTGTATGAAAATAATACTCCCTCCGTCCGGAAATATGGTATACATTTCGCGATTTTTGTTGTCCGGAAATATAGTATACATTTGCACAAAAAATACAATAAAACTAAAAATTAACACGACAAGTATATTATACTAACTTTTTTAGAAAAACTATAATTAAAAAAGAATAATTTTGTTACGATACTCCTTAAATTTAATTAAAATATGATTTGGCCTTATCGTACGCTTCTTTGGAACATAAATATTTTCCAGCTAGTCACCGTGTTCTAACTTGTTCTCTTTCATGCGCTGTAATCATTTTTCTAAGATACCATGACGTTGTTCTCTGGTCAATTGTTTATATTTGGAATCTCTTCTTTTTAAGTTTATCAATTCTTCTTCGGAATTTTCCATATTCATTTTGCAGCGGTACCAATTTTATTTATCATAGAAAAAACTGATCTTTGATCGTTAAGTTTTAAACCAAGAAGAACACGACACGTGTCAATTATATTAGGTTATATTACTTTTAATATATACTATAATAATATAATGAATGTTGTCATTTATTTTCTATATTCACGATAATCTACGATTTTTTTTTAAACGTATACCATATTTCCGGACGGAGGCAGTAATTCGGATTCGCACGGTTTGCGTATTATAAGAAAATTTATAAAACTGTAGCAGGCAAATCTATCATATTATATATTAATAGATTTAGAGAGAAATTTCGGATCCTTTTTGTCGTTATGTAAATTTTTGTATCTTAAAATAATGTAGCAATCAATTTTTTTGTCGCAAACAAATTACTTTTTTACACAATTTGTGACCACTGTTTATTTCACTTTAAGAAACCATTGAACTTTTCCCTAACAAGTTTTCTTATATCTACGATAGTTTTCGAGATAGTATTTTTCTGCTGAAACTTCAAGGGTTGATTTCACCCTCTAAACTTGCGATTGGGCAGCTATAAAAAATACGTGCCCCTTATTCTCACCTGCTTAATATATACACTAAGTTTCATAAAAATCGAAGACGGACAGTACGTTATTTTTCTTTGTAAATGTCTAACCAAGTTCTCTGCAGTTTGGACATTTTTGTACATACAGTATATTTATGCAATGGGAGATAAGTGCGCCGGGGAACGCATGGATCTTCGTTCTTAGTTTAGTTCTAAGGCAGCAGTTGATCGCGTATGACCGGTTTTCTAAGAGAGTTAAATGTAATAAAACTAATATCATAGAATAAAACTGAGTTTGGATTCGATAACCCATTCCCAACAAAATGTTATGCTGGACAAATGATATTTGCCGAAAAAATATACTCTAGGAAACGATGATCAAGTGTTATTTTCGTGATTTCATTTTTAAACTGCAACTCGAAACGTATAATTCTTTCTGTATGGTAATATGTTCTCGTTTGAAAGTTTAAGAGCGACACAAGTGGCATTCGACAGTGAATCAAATTTTTACGATGAATAGAGATGGTATTTATCCAACTGTATCGTGGTCGTAACTCAAAAATCGCATTTTTTGAGTTGTGTCGCTTTTGAAATACACGTTGCGAAAAGTTGGGTGACTTACAGATCGGAGTGTGCACAGTTCTGCCACAAGTTATGTTCCAGAGAATAAAATGATGTTATTTGCCTGTTGAATGGATTTTAGAAAATAAAATAGGACTTATTCGAATTCAATTAGCTTGACAATTAACTTGAAACAGAGTATCGAAGACATTATTAATATTATTGTTTGTATTATAAAATTGAAACGATCTATTAAAATTGATATATACGTGTGATATTCGATTTAACCATCTGAATTCAGCTTAATTCTACGCTTTAATGCAGTTATTCGATGGAACTTCCTACCATTCATTATAATAATCTATACGTTCAACTTCATCGATGAAATACTTATACACAATACTCGTGCCTGAGTAAATTGAATAATACTAATAATAGTGAGCACAATAATTGCTTAATTGTATGGAATCTTCGAATCAGTAAAATGTTCGGGATAGGCTATTATAAATTAATTTTATTACCGATATTATATCAAATCTAGACAAAAATAAAATAAAAGAAATCGATAGAAGTTATGGAATAATTTATTGATTTTTTTTTTTAGGAATATTTAAAAATAATATGTCATGTTTTTTAAAAGAACATTTTTCTTTACCTTAGCACGTAATATTAATATATTATTATTAATAGCAATATATAATAGCAATATAATAAATATTTTCCTATGTATAATATTTTATAAAATTAAATTTTTAATAGATGCTATATTAATAATGCTATATATCAATATATATTATATTATATTAATCTGTTAAAAAATTTAATTTTATTAAATATTATACATAGAAAAATATTTATTAAAATATCCATTTACTACATATGAACACAATATCTCAGATAATTCCTCATAGCTTAAAAATTCTATCAATCTACAACACATAAATTATAACGAAATTAAATTAAATTCAAATTAAATAAATACTATTTTTAAATCATATTTTTTCTCAACAGTGCTCCAAATTTTTGACTCAAAATAAATAGTCGATAAAAACAGTTTAAAATCTTTTGAACCTTAACTAATCGTTGTGACGATTTTCATGTACAAAATAATGTTTCAGTCTTTACTATCGGTATAATACGAACATCAATACCGACTAGATGATGCGAATCTCTACGGTACATTGGTAATGCAGATATTTGTGCAGTACAAGCAATATTGACATCCAATGACGCAGACATTATTCCTGAATCCGGATATTGGAATTTTATTTGTACATAAATACGAACACCTTGTAGAAACAATAATCGTATCTCGTGAGGAACGTTACCAATAATGCTGAATTATTCTCATATATTCGGTACAACAGTTCGCCAGTTTAATATGACGTTTATTGCATCCGAAGAGAGCACTGTTCTTCGTATTCCCTAAATAGTATCTAATATAAAAAGCGCGTCGAACAGAACACACTTTTAACATGCTGAAACTGGCTCGCAGTGCCAGAATAAAATTTATATTACGAGATATGTATTACAGTCGAATATTACACACAGTCTATGATAAAAAAGGGTAGTTTCTCGTGAAAAANATTAATCTGTTAAAAATTTAATTTTATTAAATATTATACATAGAAAAATATTTATTATATTGCTATTATATATTGCTATTAATAATATTAAATTTTATATTAAAAATTAAATTTTTAATAGATACTATATTAATAATGCTATATATTAATATATATTATTAATAATATATTATTAATATAGTATCTGTTAAAAATTTAATTTTATTAAATATTATACATAGAAAAATATTTATTATATTGCTATTATATATTGCTATTAATAATAATATATTAATATTAATATATAGCATTATTAATATAGCATCTATTAAAAATTTAATTTTATTAAATATTATACATAGAAAAATATTTATTAAAATATCCATTTACTACATATGAACACAATATCTCAGATAATTCCTCATAGCTTAAAAATTCTATCAATCTACAACACATAAATTATAACGAAATTAAATTAAATTCAAATTAAATAAATACTATTTTTAAATCATATTTTTTCTCAACAGTGCTCCAAATTTTTGACTCAAAATAAATAGTCGATAAAAACAGTTTAAAATCTTTTGAACCTTAACTAATCGTTGTGACGATTTTCATGTACAAAATAATGTTTCAGTCTTTACTATCGGTATAATACGAACATCAATACCGACTAGATGATGCGAATCTCTACGGTACATTGGTAATGCAGATATTTGTGCAGTACAAGCAATATTGACATCCAATGACGCAGACATTATTCCTGAATCCGGATATTGGAATTTTATTTGTACATAAATACGAACACCTTGTAGAAACAATAATCGTATCTCGTGAGGAACGTTACCAATAATGCTGAATTATTCTCATATATTCGGTACAACAGTTCGCCAGTTTAATATGACGTTTATTGCATCCGAAGAGAGCACTGTTCTTCGTATTCCCTAAATAGTATCTAATATAAAAAGCGCGTCGAACAGAACACACTTTTAACATGCTGAAACTGGCTCGCAGTGCCAGAATAAAATTTATATTACGAGATATGTATTACAGTCGAATATTACACACAGTCTATGATAAAAAAGGGTAGTTTCTCGTGAAAAAAATTAAGTCCGTTCGCAGGTGCACGCGAATTATTAAAAAAAAAAAAAACATTCATGTTCACGAACACGAAAAATTGTATAGTCGAACTGGGAACCAAAAAGTAAGACAAATTGCTCCAAAATTTTGACGACGAACGATCCGAGTCCTGATTTTACAATAAACAGCTCCCGCGTGAATTAATTGTTACGGTTAACCGCTGCAGAGCTGACCGCTATAATCTTGCCGCGTCTCTCAGCCGAATCTCCATAGCAAACACACAGCTATCAAGACATTGGTCATATTGTCTGGCAATGTCGCGTATACGACTCTCAAAGGATCAAACTGATCAAAGAACATGTACATCTTAACACTTTAACGGCCGCAGGTCTACGCAGTCAAACGTCGCCAGGGGCCGACAGTATTTTTGAAGAATTAATTTCAAAGAACTTTATTAAATTCACGACGAGCGCCGACATTTGCTCCATAATTTACGCGGTACACTACTATAGTTTAAAATCAAAAATTAAAAATACGCAATAATGTCGGATCAGATATTATTTTGAGCGTAATCTTTTTGTGACTTTCAATATGACCTGATAAATGCAAAACCGTCGTGAATATATTTATTATTTTACTTTTTGTTTTTACGGCCGCTTCTTCACACAGCACACACACACACACATTCTCATTC
>SMSQ01019898.1:0-31734 GCA_019453375.1 Ctenoplectra terminalis | reverse complement strand
AAAAAAAAAAATTACTTTCAAACGTTTTACAACTTTTATTTGCATTAATAGCATACTGGGTACGGTAGGATGAATTATACAACTTGGCAGAGGGTGGTACTACATTTTAAAATAAACCTATAATATACACTCCCGTCCATAAGTCACCGGTCACTTGTAAGTTTTGATTAAAAAGTTTGTTGAAATAAACGTTCAGTAAGATCTGAAGATAGTATAATTTAAGGTTTTGTATAATGTGAAAAATTAGTGAGTGGTTGGATCATTTTATAACTTTAACACAACCTTTTTTTTTATTCTAAATTTGTTAAGTGTCCGGTAATTTATGAGCAGGAGTGTAGGTGAGACCAAGATCGAACGTAACAATTTGACTGTGGACTTAAATTGCTCAAGAGCTATTACATTTAGAATAAAAATTTGTATATCAAAATGCTATGTAGCTATCTCACATTATTCAGTCATAGTAGCTTCTCTTTATAACAAGTAATAACTGAGTTATTAACCCTCTATGGGACCGTGTAACTTAAAAGTTACAAACTGATGTATCTATATTTTCAAAAATTAATTTTGTTTAGTTATCGCTGCACTATTAAATTTGATTACTGTATTACCGCAGTGACACCACGATCCATCTACAGTAATTATTAGTTAAAACATTTTCAAATCAAAGTGAAAAACTGTAATCAATTGTAATTTTTTCTCCAATAAGCAGACAAAATTCGGGCTATAGAGGGTTAATAAAAAACAGAAACCGGAGAAAGTGTTACAACCGTGCCGTAGTACGGGGTGACTGTAACATGGCCTGAGGTCGATAATATTAGGTTATCTCATAATCACAGTAATTTTTATTACGAAATATTAAGACATACAATTATTTTTAATCATCGATATATCGACTACAACTTTTCATGATCTCTTCCCATCTCTTAAGTTATTTGGTAATTTATTTAAAAAAAAAAATGGTGCATGTTTTTAATTTTTTCTAAGATCGTCTTTGCTGTATGCGATATAGCGTTCAAAAAACTAAAAATTACAATTGGAAACTGATACCATATTCATCACAACCAATTACTACTTATTCCAATTATTATAACATTTTTTAGTTGACAACAAAAATTCTAAAATAATGGGCACTTAAGATAAGCATTGAACAAGATTTTTAGGTAAAAGCATCCCAAATTTTTTGAAGGAGGAATCCAGAAACTACTTGATAGATAAGAAAAAATAATAAAAAACAATGGTCGCTACAGTCATGACTAAAAATGAATTCAAATATTAATATCTTACAGTGAAAATTAAAGTCAAGGAACGACATTGTTTATGGGATGACCTATTTGCTTCGAATCAAAATATTTATTAAACACAACTAAATTGTAAGAGTTCATACAAGAACAAGTTAAATGTTACATGCTGAGAATTTCATCCAAATAACAACGTTATCCGATTTCGGTGAAACTTGCAAGTTGAGTATATTTGACATACATTTGTAAAACATGTTTTTAAAATCTTTTATTATAGATTCAGATAAAAAAAGTTGTAAAAAGTGACCTTTAGTGTTTTCTTCGCAATTCCAATCATTTGCAATTTTTTCAAATTTTTTTTGCGCATCTAGCAAACTAATTCTTCTAAGTTCTAAAGAAACCTCAACTCGTTTAGTCTAATTTTAAAAAAGATATTGTATTTTAAAGGGTGTATGATTTTGAGAATGAGTTACTATAGATTGCATCTGTTCATGTTGATTTTAACGTTACTTTCGATCCCAATTTGAGATGTTACAATCGTCTCTGATTGTGCTTTTGAACTTACAATTAGAATACAAGTATTCACTAACGAGACCATTCAAAATATTAAATACGGATTAGTATTACATTCAAAAGGATCAAATTAAAGATTGAAAGAAGGAAACACCAGTTACTTGCACAGGGAATATTTATACCACACTTTTAAGTCACTAAGAAAAAGTTTCTATAAAGTGTCGAAAAGTAATTTTATTCAATATATATTCAATATATATTAATTGCATATTTATATTGTCAGGACATGGATATGTGTATTTCAATTAATATAATTTTGCATCATATATTCAAAATTTATGATAATGATACCAGTAGTTTTTTATTTATTTACGATGTTACCTTCGCCCTTTGTTACTTTTGATCCTGGTTTTACCTACAATAAAAATTTTTCATAACAATCCTATTGTTAGTTCGAGAAAAGTACATGTGTACCTAACTATTTCTCCATTTATTAATGCCACCAGACTTTAACTTTTATCTATGGGTTAATTTTAAAGAAGTAACCTATGTAAAAAAATAGTGTAAATTTTCTACAACTATAAACAAGAATCGCACAGATTTTCAAACAATTCAAATATTAAAACATCGTTCGATTTTATTCTATAACTTTCTGATTCATAGAGCAAGGATTTGTATGCATCAAGTGCAACGCTCCTTTCAACAATTCATTCAGCAGCATAAACGTATTATTAATATTAACCCTTTGCCCTGTAACCACGACATCACACACTCGTGGCGCCGATTCTGGATAAAATACAATAAAAAGACACAATATTTATGATAATTTAAATTTTACAAGTAAGTACAGTAAAGTACAATAACATTGTAATTTAAATTTACAACGTTGAAAATTAGCGAATACAAAATACGTGTAATATTTCAATATTTTGTGTTTGACAGAGTGTGAAAGACGCGAATAACAATTCCTAATATGTATAAAGATTGAAGAAATCGTAAGCCAAGAGGTTAATACTTATCATTGCATTGATATCACTTGTTAGAACAAATATAAAACCCAGATATAAACATGTTATCCAGATATTCAGTATAAATATTAGGTTGTCCCAAAAGTTCCTTTCGTTTTATTAATAAGTAATGAACGCACAATATTTTATGTTTCGCAATATATTATTATGTTACATCGGATCTATTTTGCTCTGTTACCTTTCCGCATCTCACGTTTAACACGTTGACCGCCGCGTCACCCGTATTTGGGTGACGACAAAAATTCTGATTAGGCCGCTATTTGAGCGCTTACGAGGTAAATTAGTAAGTATTTCGAAAGATATTTCATAGAATATGAGACTATTGAATTGTTATAAAAGTTTATTAAAAAAATGATTTGCAATGGAATGCTTTAAAACAGTCTATACAACGTTGGGGTTGATCAGGGCAATCTGGACATAACGTTACTGTCTTTTTTATATTTTGTCGTGCCTTTGATCGGTTCGTATGGAGTCTTTTATTTGAATAGTATAATTTGCAAGCCCTTTTAATGCTTTGTCCAGAAGCATTTTTTCGGACGTCAATATTATGCCGACTACGTTGATCTTAAGATTTATTTACATTATCAGCTAACAGTTCTCTATATTTTCTGATATTTATATCTTTTTTTTGTCGTAGTCTTGTAAACGATCGAAGCGTCTACAACTGTAATTCCATTTTTCTTTTCGACATAGCAAAAAATTAGGGCAAAAATTTTAACTATTCGCGACTACTGAAAAAATATTTTAAAAGGAAGAAATAATTTTCAAATCTCACACGCTTTCTTAGATACTTGGTTCTTGAAGAAAGATTTTCAACTAAACGCGTGTCCCGAAAACGTTTCGTTGAAAGCGTACTTATTATTGCGCTACAATTAGAAACGAACGATAAGCGCGCGTGGCCTGACGGAGATTTTCTTATAAAATTGCGTGCCAGTCAACGTGTTAACAAATAAGGCTTTTTGTTTATATAAACACTGCTAGTCGAAGTTGCTGCGCGTAGATAACGAAAGGAACTTTCGGGACAACCTGATATGTTACCTATCTACTTAAAAACCCTAACAACGTATCACAACAAATTACTTTTCTTTACTCCCGTTTCACTCTTATTTTATGCGACACGAGATGCGTTGACGTGTAACGCGGCTCCTTGCCTCGCAATTCGTTCGGATAGCACGGTCAAATCGATTTTAACCGGTCAACCGGTAATAGGAAATCGTAATAAGGGCTGTGAAGCAAGACCGAACGTGGCCATCTGTTGTCGGCGCGGTCTGCGACAAAACAAACAGCTTGCCAATTACGGGGTGATTTTGGGCCCGCTCGACATAATTTGGACCGGCGAGGAGGACAAAGGCGGCTCGTTTCTACCACGCCTACCGTCGTTAAACTTCATGACGAGGAGGGCACGGCCTGTAGCTACCACTTTCCTATTCTCCCCTCGTTTGGTGTCTCTATTTACGCCCTCTTACCGACTACTCGTTGGCCTCTTTTATAACCTCGAGATGGGAGCCCAGCATCCTTGAAGGGTAGTCGATAATTCTTCGACCCAAGTGGCACGCTCTGTTTGTAGCCTTTTAATCTTTCCTGCGTTTCGTTTTTCTCCTGTATGATGCTGTTTGGTTAATTGAATTTTTATATTAGTAATTGTAGCGATACACCAGAGAAATTTTTATAACGTTATGATTTCAATAATAGATGACGGAAGTTTTTAGCTGGCTCTGTAATTAAATATTTCCGGTTTCTTGCTTCTTGTTTCTTGTTTTTGCAAAATTAGGGATCAAGGAAAAATAAAACTTTTTTCTTTTTTACACTTTTTGCATGTTTCGAATGTGTGAATATTTGTAGAAAGAACTTCTTAAATTTTGAGAAATTAATTAATCTCGAAGCTTTTGAATAGAACAATGGACAATGTGAAAGAATACATTTTGAAGACTAAATTTGCTCAAATTGATTAAGATTTTTTATTAGGAGAAATAGGACTAAGAAATATATCTATAATAATGCACTGATGATAACACAAAAAATGGTAATAAAAATTTCACTATCTCTGTATGAAAGCAACTTATTCGATAGCATCAATATTCAATGAATATTTCTTACCGTTGCGAATAACGAATGCCTTAGGTATATACCATTATACAGTCACACAATCAAGGATTAAAACTTAAACAGCTCAACAGAATTTCTTGGCAGAAGCAAAATGTGTTTGATATAGAAATAGCTCATTAAGTATAAAATAAACATTTTACTATAATATACAAAAAATTTTCTTTTAAAACTTTAAACTATCATTTTTTTGAACCTACATTCCACGAATTAATGGATAAGAAATTTCCTGATAAAATTAAGCAATCGATTTATATATTTGAAAAGTAAAATCTGTGGAAAGAAAATTCAATAAAAAGTTTCAAAAAAGTAATACTTTTTTGAGATTTACTTAATAATGTAAATCAAAATACAGTGAAAATATATGTCTAAGTTTCAAAATTGATTAATTTTTAACTTTTTGTAATCGAGCTGGATTCATTTTCTCACAAATTTCATAAATTTTTAAAGCGAGACGAGGTTAAGTAAATTTTGTTGTTTTTTTTTTATTTTTATAAATACAAATATGATTCGACGCTAAAAATATTAATGGATATAATGTAAGTAATTTCATATTGATATCTCTTTTCGTTGATTCGCAAATGTTACACATATTTCGATCGTCTAAACCATAATTTTTCTTTAACTGAAAAGTAATACGAAAAAATATCCTTTCAGTGCGAACAGTGTCCATTTACTTAAATAAAAATTTGAAAAAAATGAAAAGAAACATGCGATGAAAATTTTAGACATAACTGCAATTAATTTGCTTTCATTAAATACACTTGATTTTAAAATTATTCGATAAGTCTGTATAAAATATCATAATTTCCACATTAATGTTATCTTTACACATGCTTTAATTCTGTCTACACAATATAATTTGTTAAATGGAAGCAATATTTTCATTTTATGTAATGATTTTTAAATCTAATAGTGGATTTATGTTGAAACTTTTTAGTATTATTATGCAAAGCACCTGAACGTAAACCCATTGTATTGTACTGTGCACTGCGTAATTTGTGGCAGCACCGAAAGAATGAAAATCATTTATGCAAAATAAACATGGAATGCAATTTTCTCATAATATTGCACTGTACATTCAGCGAGTCAAGGCAGTAGCTATAAACAATTGTATGTGATGACGAGACCACGGATGTTTGTGCAAGTAAAATATATTAGAATATGCAACAAATATGCAAGAAATACATAAGTAAATACGTACGAAATATGCAACATATGTACGAATTGAAAAATTAAATTAAATTTAGCCATTTGTTTGCGTACTTTACAAATCTTTAATTTCGTTTTTATTCAAAAAGTATTACAGTTTCTGAAAATTGTTACGAAAACACTGCAGCAATTGCATCATTCATTTTTTCTTATTTTACCCACTTAGAAAAGAAAAATAGAAAAGAAAAACAGCATTAAACATTAATGATTTAAAGATTTTGTACTGTAGGAAAATTTATTTTTATTTTATAGAATACTTTTATACACTTTCATCAAAATAGTTATCCTTATTTTTATACTTTCAAAAAAGATCTTATTAATCCTACAGTTTCATATCTCTTCACCTAATACATAATGTATTTTTAGCAAAAAATGAACCTGTTGTGCCACGTGAATCCATGTTCTCTGTGTTACTAATAAATTCAACGAAAACGCGTTGAAATGCAAGCTGATGTACACTACCGCTCAAAAGTATCCGGCCACTTGTTTATTTTTTACAGAATGTAATTTATTATTTTGTTATTCAATTGTTATTGTTACAGCTATGTTTAGTAGAATATCATGATACGATAAAATTGAATATTGTGAATAAATGGCTGAGCTAATATGCAATAAAAATGACATTAAAGTCTATAAGTTTCGAATCTTATGGAACTGTTTTGTTATTTGAAAAGTTTTTTATATTTGAGTTATTTAATTGCTAACCTATGGATTAAATAATGACGTTCTTCTATCATGGTTAATTCAAGCATTGTCTATTTACGAATCGTGTACTTAATTTCATTACACAATTTGCAAATTTTTATTAATAGATGATTTCAATTTACAATACGTCGATTGCTTAAGAAAGTAGAAATTATTACTTTCAGTCATTAAATTGTCATTAATTTATTATTAATATATTCTTGGTTATTATTAATATTATTATAATTATTATATTCTTGGGTTATTTAATTGCTGAGCTATGGATTAAATAATGACGTTCTTATATCATGGTTAATTTAACCAGTGTCTTTTTACAAATCGTGTACTTAATTTTAATACACAATTTGCAAATTTTTATTAATAGATAATTTCAATTTACTATATGTCGATTGCTTAAGAAGGTAGTAAATATTACTTCCAGTCATTAAATTGTCATTAATTTATATGTTTTAGTAACATTTATGTACTGAAATCAATATAAATTGATCAAGTTGACAAAATCAGTGTCCGAATACTTATGAGCGGACACTGAAAAATTATTACAATTTACGGACCCAAAAAATGGAGTGTATATACGCCATGTACCATATTTACGCCAAAAACCATTACGAGTATGCATTTTTTTTATCGTTTTAGAAAAAAATTTCGAATTGCATAAAAGGAGCCATTTATACCGTATTCCATGTATTTTACCGAGTTTTCGGCACCTGTTGGTGTTTATGGTATTTTATGCCCTGGACAGGTCGTAAAATTGTTTCCTATGTTTGTCCGAGGTTTAAATCAGTTAAACCTACGCTTAAAGGAATTTACTGTTTCGAATTTATGTTTTGAGATAATTTCGCTCGAGACAAGTACGTGCTTCTAAACTAAATTCATGACGAAGTAACGATGTAATAATCGTGCAATCGAAAAGCGTACTTATTTGCATATCTCATTAAAAACACTAAAGATAATTATTATTTGACTGTACTTAGAAATATGTTTTAATTTGATAAAATACTGTAAACGCAATGAAAACAGAATTTTTGACACTACATATTGTTTATTTATTTAAAGCACTGTACAAGTTAGTTCTAAATGTAATTTGCCAATATTGATTTATAAAAAATATATATATATATATCGATTTATTAGAAAGTGCTAAAACAATATTACAGAAATAATTTAGCTAAAAAATTAAGGAAAGAATAAAATGATATAATTTTATAATTATACGAAATATAATTTTCTGCATCCCTATAATTTAAATTTGCAATTATTTTTAAACGAAATTAGGATAATTCGATACTAGTCAGCTTGTCTATATTTTCTCCTAACAAGTTGTTACATGTTAAACATTTGTTTTTAAGATAGTTTCAATATATGTTTATTAAGATTAACAGGCAGTTAACGAGATTTATCTTTGTTTTAAACTAATACTTCACAACTTTAAATAAAAAATATACGTGATACGTAATATTCGACGCAATTATTAAGTTTTCTTCATATTTTTACAAATTTATACTTACAACGCCCACAATACTACTCGATATAAAATAATTAACAAATATACAAACCTAACAGTTATAAAAAGGATGCTCGACAATTGTATAGAATCGAGCGGAACACAGTTCCTCCCAAACTTGTCAAAAGAAACCCTCGTGGACAACAAAAAAAAAAAGAAGAAAAAAAGAAAAAGAAAAATACTTGACGTGCCGTGCACCTACAGAGACTTGCCCTGAAATTGAGGAATTCGAAAGTCGTTACAGGCGCGCCGAACGCGCGGAAGAAAGATTTAGGGCCCGTAATAGAGGGACAGTGGAAGCACCAGCAGCGTCCATTGTACTATTCCGAGGGGGCTGGTTTGTCGCGTTGTTAAAATAGCCATATACCACGACGGGCCTTGGCTTTAGGCTAGAAAATCAGTTTAACTTATTCCGAATCACGAATCAGCCATTATGGGTTTATAGGAGAGTCCGACTAACCGCCTAACGGTGGGACAATCGCATTTGCGGGGGTTAGTTTGTAAATTTATGTTTTTAACGGGTCATTGAATGACCACGAGGGGTAAAGAGAGAAAGATGGAGAACGAGAGAAAGAGAGAAAGAGACGAGGCCAGAAGTTGCTCGACCATTCAGGTGGTCGTGCAGGAACCTGAAGGACTGCTACCTAGCGTCGTTTCTGGTCGTTTGTGGAGTCCTTACAGCCGCCCTGGATAAAGCTGCTGCAAGGAAGTACGTGCAGAAGCGTGGAGAGAGCTTGGTGCACCTGAACTACAGGGGCCAGGACTACGTGAACGTGGATACGATTGAGGGAGGAACGGATGGATGTGTATAAGCATGGGGGCTTCGGTCGACCTAAGGGTGACAAGGAAATCGTGAGAATTGCCAGAATGCCGTGCGTGCCTGTCGGCTGCTCTCAGGGATTACCCGGGATTCGACGCTGCAGGGAATCTACAATCTATATGTGCTCTCTCTCTCTCTCTTTCTTTCTTTCTTTCTTTCTCTCTTTTTCTTTCTCTCGGCGTGTATTGAAACGTACGGAGTGGAGGTGCAAGAATGTACCTGTTTTTGGTTAGCTATTTTCTAGGACTTACCGCTGTTTGAGCTGTTTATTTTACACCTTTGTACATTAATTTGTCCGATGTTTTATTGGTTTGGCAAATATTGTACGATAGACTGATTTTGAGAAAGCACTGATTGTAACAAGTGAACGAAGTTTTGTAATTATTAACCTATTAGCTGCCACGATCCCCGTTTGAGGATTTGGGAATTTTATGTTTACCACTCGGCGCGAAAAATGTATTTGGTACGTTTGACAATTTAATTTCATTCTATATATATATCTGTCGATATTGTGTGTAACAGAAAGTGTGTATTTTGTGGTTCGTTTCTTTACAACGAGCGATCAAAATTGAAATTTATGTGTAAGTTGAAGGGAACAAATTGTCATATTTGAAGCTTAATATTTTTTGTTTGTTTTTTATATTATAATGAAATATAGTACATAAATGTACATAGGTTATAGGNTGTATTTTGTGGTTCGTTTCTTTACAACGAGCGATCAAAATTGAAATTTATGTGTAAGTTGAAGGGAACAAATTGTCATATTTGAAGCTTAATATTTTTTGTTTGTTTTTTATATTATAATGAAATATAGTACATAAATGTACATAGGTTATAGGAACGATCTGTTAGTTACTCGGTCTTTTGTTTTTTATTCAAATGATTTTACTGATCATTTTATAACGATACCCATTTGGCACTTTTTCAAAAATATCAAATAATTTCAAAATAAAACATAATTTCAATATAATTATATTGTTACACAACTTCTTGTGCATATATATAACTTATCCAACCAAAAATAAAAAAAAAATTTGGCTATTAATGGGTTAAAAGAGAGAATGGATTTATAAAGGTAATAGCAATCATTGCTAACTTGTTTGCTAATAATCAGCTGTTTTCTAAGCAGGAACTCCTGTTGGGTAGAGGGTTAGAGGTAGATGTGAATTTATTTATTTTACTTCTTGAAAATGTGAATATTATTATATTCCTGTGTATTTAACAGAAATTTAACCTCTCGTTAGAAAAAAGAAAGAAACAAGATATATCTTGTGTAAATAAGCTGTTACAGATAAATTATTGGCTAATTGCCAATGGCAATTCGGATTACGAGCTGACTGATTTTGTGTCTTAAATTAATACGAGAATAGTTAGTTTTCAAATTTATAGAGTTTGCTAACGGAACAAAATTTGCCTATAATATCCGAATAAAATTTGATAATATTAGGAAAAATTGTTTTTATTGCAAATCGTGGAAAATTAAAGAAATTGATTTTGTCAAATAAAGGAGTTCTGCGTATTACTATTGTTTAGCAAATAGAAATTTTTCGAAAGAGTATGAATTGTGTGCCTGTTAAAATTATTTAACATTCGTAATAGGAAAAATAAATACAAAAAGTGGTTAACATACGCAACAATGAATCTACCTGCTTCGATGCATGTTATATCGTTAGGTCGTTAATTATAAAACTACAACATCACTTTAACGCGTTTTCGTTTTTCAATACGTTCTGTTCATTCGCCATTCTTAATATCAAGATTCATCATCTCGCGTAAAAGATATTAATCGCACAGCGAACAGAGTAAAATTCGTTTCATTGAAAAAGGATAAAAGCGATTTTAATATCTTCCAAAAGACTACGTTCACAAATAAATATTGTTATTGCTTTTTTACGATCTCTTTTGCTTAATAATTTCCGTGTTCTACAATTTTTTTCTAAATATCTTTTTTCTAAATCACTTTTAGAAATAATAAGAATAATGAAACCAGTATAACCAAAACAAAACAAAAAAAAACAATAAAAATAAGCTTCCTTGAATTTTCACTCAAGATCCTTTTTCATATTTTTGCTCGCGTCGAAGGTTAAAAGGAAAGGCAGAAAATTGAATGGAACGATCGTTGTTTCTCTGCAGCGATTTATCGGAACAGAGGATTCGTGCAAGTGTACGGAACAACACGCACGATTTTTTTTTGTTCGCTGCAGACTACGCACGGCCTTCTGCCATACGAGTGTTACGAGAGAAACGAACGAGGCAAATTTTCGCATTTGCAGCTGAATAGGCTGCGGGTTGTTTCGTAGCACGAATCGATCAGTGACCAATTATCGTTCGAACGAGTGGGTACTTACTGCCACCTCGTTAACCCGTAATTATCGACGGAACGGTAAAAGTTTCATTGCCTTTAAAATCCTCGTTTTTTCTCCCTCTACGTTCTATTATTTCATTTCTACACCGACGTTCCTTCGTCGAGATGATTCTCTGCTTATTCCTTTCTCTGGAATTTCGCTTTTCGGAGTACCGATGCGTTTAATTGGTTGCGCGAAAGATATATCTTTGAACGTGAATTATAAAAGAAATTTGAAACAATGGTATAATGCGTTGAATGTTTGTAATACAATACTTTGATGACTGATAATAGCGCAAGTTCTTTTAATAATCCTTTGATTTTGTAAAATATCAATTGAAGAATGAGATCTTTAAATTCATTTTATTTAAATAATTTACTTGTTTAATAAAATTGATTAATTTATGTAAATATGTAAAAATTGAACAGTATTATTAGAAGAATTATAATATTACGGTATTATTATGGAATTAAATAATTATAAGAAAAGTTTGATTTGTGATGAATTTAAATCATTTTTATATATTTAGTATTTATTTTTAAATAATCGCATTAACTTAGAATTAGTTATGTATTACCGTGCAATAGACAGTTACTAATTGTAAGATATTTTTTATTTTTTACAATAAATTATTTAAAGCGAGTAAACACGTGTCATATGAATAATTAATGTATAAAATAACACGGTAAATGGAAAATAAATTTATCTTCCTAAACTGATAAAGTAATTAATAATGAATATCGCAAATTGTGTAGCTTTCAATGTTCCTTATGAGGAATACAATTACTGTTTATACAATGTAATTCACTATGAGTTGTGAAAATCGTTTTTAACGAGAAATTGAAATTTGTAATATACGATACAAAGAAAAAGTAATTGTTAAGATGAATTTAAAGTAAGAAAGTGAAAAAAATATTTTTCATGGTTTATGAAGTTGCAACTGTTATCAGCATAACGTTATATCACGCATCAGTATTGAAATCTTTAAATCATTGTTTTTGATATGCTTTCATACGACTATAAATAATGTATTTTTTATTTAACTCATATTCACACTTTCATTTTTACAGAGTAGTACAAAAGAATCATAGTTCCTCCGTCGAGATTAAATCAAGCTTCTCAAATTAATTCTTATCTATCAAAACAAGTGGATGAAAATTACTTTCGTATCTTAAAATTCATTATAGTATTTAAAAATTGCTTTAAGTCATTATATTTTGTACAAAAAATATTAAAACTTATATTTTTCATATTTGTTACTGACAAAAGTGCTAAATCCTGATAAAATTAACAATATAAAAACATTAAACTGGACACGGTATCACTTAAGTATTCTTTGAAACTATCTATAATAAAGTGACCAGATTTTTTCAGTTAAAATCGGTATACATAAAAAAACTTGAACTATAACGGTTTTAAAAATTTATTTCTTACAAAAAATTATTTAACTCTATAGATGTAATTTAAGTTATTTACTTTTTATTTAAAACAAAAAAAATATTTGACTTCGATTTCGAATACTGTTCTTTTCTTTTTAATTTCATTATTTAGAATGCAGATGTTAAAATACATGAATATTGTTAGAATTGAACGTTAAAGAATTAATTAAAACATGTTATACGAATGTATCAGTATTTGCCCATGGTTCAATGACCATTTCTCTTAACACGTTAAACGTCATACCAATTTCGACTTTCCGTTAGGCTGTGTGGTGCGATACTAATTAAAAAACATTTGGTCGCAAAATAGTTAAGAATTCAAGAAGAAAATTGTAGAGGTCTGCAAAGGAAAGTCGTACCTTTGTTTAATGTGATTTAATAGAACCCATTAATGAATTATAAGGTATTATTTTTTGAAATTGGCACTGTCAGTTCTCAGAAACCAACGACGTCTAAACGAAAATTTTCAGCATCGGTCCGCACTTCGGATCGGCGTGGCGCTTGTGTTAACTCTTTAGGGCACGCTGGGATTAAAAGTGTCCCACCTTTTTGACGCACCGTAATGCATGGTGGGACATTTTTAGTTCCATCTCGACTTAGGGAAAAGGATGTGCTTTAATAAGTGACCCCTATAACAACAAATTCAATTCAATTATTATTTTTTATATTTTTACAATATATTATTCTTTTATTAGTAAAAGTATACCAATTTTGTTTCATTTAAAACGCAATCAAATTTCTATGCAACATGGGTCTATTTTATTATCTGAAATCCTGTGCCGCAAAGAGTTAAATAGCAAATAGCAGTACAAAGCAATACGCATGCTTTGAACGTAGTAGAAAATCAGCACACACAATTTTTTCAGTTTGACTGCGACTGTTGCAAATATAGTGCAGTAATATTTATAAAATACACCACAGAGGATCAGTTTATCTATAGCAATTGCTAAGAATCTTCTCTACAAGTACATCTTTTCTTCGATTCGATACGACATTACGATCTTTCGTTGCTCATAAAATTAGACCTTCTTCGAGGACATAGCCTAACGTGCAATTTTCCATAGCCTCTGACAAAGTCGTTTGTTTTTGAGGACAAAGTCGCGGATGAACACGGTTTGGAAAATAGCTCGTCGTGCACGAGGCGTGTGGCAACCTTTGTCGTGTCGTGGCGTCGCGACGCTTTCCTTGCCTCCTTCTTTCGCCTGGCCCGTTCGCTTCGAGGAAATTGTCAGCCAGCACGAAAACCCTTTTGTCAACGAGGAACTGCATGCACGGCGGAGTAAACAGCTGCGAATGCCATTTCAATAACAACTAGGCGGCCAGATAGGATTTTGTCGTTGGCTGGCTCGCTTTCGAGCACTCGTTTCCTTTGATCGAGCGGCGAGCCCTCGAAACCGTTCGAAGAATAAATTTTCCACCGGTCCTCCACTCTTTCATGTTCCACGCTTTTCCTTTTTTCATTTCATCGCCGTTTGTCCTTAGATTCGGTGCCCTGTACAGCTGTTTTGCGAATCTGCATCGGCGTCTCTCTAAGCTTCGTGACAACCAGGTTTTGTGTTCCGTTTCGGGTTAATCCGTACGTTTTATCGTGGCATGTGTGTTTGAAACTCTGTGGTTGGATTTCTGAAAGTATCGTATTTTTAGGCTTTCACTTTGTTGTCATTTTTGGTGAATGGCTATTTGTAGGGTAACAGTGATTAATAGCAAGTGAATGTAAAGTTTGGTTGTTTAATACTAGAACTACCGAAGTGACAAAAATTACTTGTTTGCAATTTTTCATGTAGATTCTATAAATTAAAAATGATACATTTTTAGAAATTTTCCGTGATTCTTTTAAGGAATATGAAGAAAGATTGATTTCCTTTACAACATATTTTTTTTTCAAATCCCTATTATTTTAATCTTTTTTGTATAAACAAGTCTACTTTGTGTTAATTTGTTGCAAAGTATTGAAGGTTTGAAGATGGAATTTTAGCTAAAGTTAGATATATCGATAAACTGATTAAGTTGAACTAGTCATTTTCATTGTATTGTCTCGATACTAACCTAGAACGTATTTATCAGAATATCCTACTGCATGCGTTCTTTATCTCCCGAATGTCAATTTGTAACTCGGTTGCAATTACAGATTTTTTTGTGGAAACCTAAAAAATATCATGCACATTCGAATACCTGATTTTACCCCGTACGGTTTAGTTCAGCATACAACTTTTGTAAACATTTCGAATTATCAACAATACCACAACGAAATAAAAACAAACTTTTAAATTATTTACATTTTAATATGCAATGATTAACACGTTGACCGTCACGTCGAAATCACATGCTTTGTTCAGGACGTCACGGCTCAGGACACCACAGATAGATTTGATAAAAATGAATCTCTCATTTTTGATCTTCTGATAAAAATTTTTAATTACTGAATAGTGCACATTTTATTTCAAAGTATTCTCTAATCAGCGATGATGTTAAAAATTCATTAACACGTTGACTGCCGTGGGGGCCACCGGTGACCGGCGACGCGACCAATAGTAAAATACATAATTAGAGTAAATATCGATACTGATAAATTTTAAAATAAGACCACTGTTACTATAATGGTTCGAAGAAAGTAATGCCATACAGAACATGCAAACATAATTTTATTAATACAGGTAGCCCTCCTGGNATTCTCTAATCAGCGATGATGTTAAAAATTCATTAACACGTTGACTGCCGTGGGGGCCACCGGTGACCGGCGACGCGACCAATAGTAAAATACATAATTAGAGTAAATATCGATACTGATAAATTTTAAAATAAGACCACTGTTACTATAATGGTTCGAAGAAATTAATGCCATACAGAACATGCAAAAATAATTTTATTAATACAGGTAGCCGTCCTACAACACGGCATCCTATAACACCGTTTCGCTCTAACACGATAAGAAAATTGCAAAAACCTTTGTACAGNACCCCGTACGGTTTAGTTCAGCATACAACTTTTGTAAACATTTCGAATTATCAACAATACCACAACGAAATAAAAACAAACTTTTAAATTATTTACATTTTAATATGCAATGATTAACACGTTGACCGTCACGTCGAAATCACATGCTTTGTTCAGGACGTCACGGCTCAGGACACCACAGATAGATTTGATAAAAATGAATCTCTCATTTTTGATCTTCTGATAAAAATTTTTAATTACTGAATAGCGCACATTTTATTTCAAAGTATTCTCTAATCAGCGATGATGTTAAAAATTCATTAACACGTTGACTGCCGTGGGGGCCACCGGTGACCGGCGACGCGACCAATAGTAAAATACATAATTAGAGTAAATATCGATACTGATAAATTTTAAAATAAGACCACTGTTACTATAATGGTTCGAAGAAAGTAATGCCATACAGAACATGCAAACATAATTTTATTAATACAGGTAGCCCTCCTGGAACACGGCATCTTATAACACGGTTTCGCTATAACACGATTCATAAATTGCAGGAACCTTCCTACAACACGGCATCCTATAACAGGGTTTCGCTCTAACACGATAAGAAAATTGCAAAAACCTTTGTACAACACTATACTTCTATAGCCTAGCCGCGGCGAGGCTTGCCGTTTTAAAGATACAGTTTTGCGGAAAGTATTTCTTTTTATCTCCGTGGCCTGAAAACAAAAGTGTCTCACGCTTGTACAAACATTTATATTTTTAATAAAAATTAAGTTATTTATGTAGAATTAAAAAAAATATTTGTTTTTAATAAGTTTTCGGAACGTAACCCCCCTTTTTGTACTGGCTCTGGGTCTCATACAACACGGTTTCACACAACACGGCATTTTCTAGGAACCAATCTACCGTGTTATAGGAGGGTTACCTGTACAAGGAAAATATACATATTATTTTTTTCAACATAATATACATCGCATAGTAAGAAATTCGTGTTGGCGCCACGAGCAAACCACGTAAAATGCGCGCGGCAGTCAACGTGTTAACTGTCAATGTTCATTCAACTTTTACAATTATAAACATTTGAAGCCCTCCGGTCACCGATGACCACCTCTTGAGAAACAACTTGTGGTCAGATATAACCACCGTGGCGGTCAACGCGTTAACATGGCTGGTATCAAGAAACATTTATCAGAACACCTTCATAGGTGTTGAAGTGTCTTGATTATCGAAAATTAGATCAGAGACTTTAAAACACACAAGACGATATAACATTAACCCTTTAAGTGCGGGTACTTTTAGCACAGCCGATCGCTTTAAACGCTCTAATTTTATTACTGTAGTGATATTCTATTTTAAAAGATCTTTTTTATCGTATTTATCTTATTTTTATTTTAGTGATATATATGCCACAGCCGCTATTTGATATTTGTAAAAATTAACGTGTTGTTTATATAGTCTATAGTCACCCGTAGTAACGAAACCGTTAAATAAAATTTATATTCAATTGAATGCTAAGCGTTGAATAATAAGTACTCTTAAATTAAAAATTAATTCATTAAATATTGTAATTTTTAAAATGTATTCCTTATTCTCTCCAAATATGCACAGTAGTGGCCATCGTGAAATTTAATAGAAATGCTGTTGGATTTTACTAACTCATAATTCTATTTATAATGTTTATTACTAATGGTTATATTACATTCGCTTTATTACTTATTATTAGTATGAAAATCTATTGCAAACGACAAGTCAATTCGTAAGTATATTAAAATTGCGATACTTGTTCAGTTGTTATCCTCTAACCACTAAAGTCTAGCGGAAAAGATGGACAATCATTTCGTTCCTGATATTGAACATGTATACACGATATATTGATATTTATTGGTCTGTTGCATCCAACAGTATTCGTCTATTTTAAGTTTTATTCTGCAGCGTCATAAGTTTCAGCATACTGAAATATAAATTATCTAAACACATTCTTTTCTTTTAAATTGATTTTAAAAATGTATTTGCTTTATTTTATTATAGTTTTCTTTGACTATAATATTTCATTATTTTATAATATTAGTACTATGTACAGTGGATGATTAAATTATTACGATCAGAGGAAGGAGTTACATATTTTATATTTTTTGTAATATTATGTTTTGAGTAGTAAGAACGTGTAGGTATCCTTTTTTGTTCTTGACACATAGACAGACAGTTTGACTATACTTTGATTTGCTGGCGATGCTATTTTACTTGGTTAATGTATGGTAAGAGGTATATTTGTAATAGGCTAACATTTTATGCTGCCATTGTTCATTTGCAATAGTGTGACTTGATGCTAGTCATTTATCAGATTATCTTTATTCTCTTCTGTTTTCCTTGATTGCTACTTGTTTTAACATTATTTAGTAGCAGTGTAGTTATTATATTTTTTATATACATTTACCAGCATTAAATTTAATTCAACGGATGACGATATATATCTTAACAATTTTTTGCTTGTTTTTAAATAATTTGTAGCAGATTTAAAATCATTGTTGTACATTATTAAAAGCCTAAGAATAAATTTTGTACTGATAAAAGGTGTTATTTCAAGTGTATTTTCAAATTCATTCTTGCACAAAGTTTGAATAAGTAGTTATTTCAAAATGGTCATAATAATTTGATCACCCACTGTATTAGTTTTTTATAATCATAGATAAAGTTATGAGAATTATATTATTGTCGAGCTTAACATATGAAAATACTAAAATATGCAGTAAAAGTTTAAAGTTATCCACTGACACGATAAACATTGTCAAGTAATTTTTACATAAAAATCGAAGAAGAGATAAAAAAAAAACACAACTGAACCGAAATGAGTAAAAGCCAAAAATATAATTCCATATGTCCGCTGAATATGCTATTTTTATGCGCTCAATTCAGAGAAACTATTGCAACAAAAATCGATCAAGTTTACATAAAAATCGAAGATAATACAGAAAAGCACAATTTATTTGAAATAAACTAAAATTGCAAATACAACTGTATAATTATTTAATACATAGTGTAATATGGAATACATACTATTCTTATATTGTAAAATTCACAAAAATAGTTATGACCAAACGTATCAAATAATTTCACATAAAAATCCAAAACGCGGTACAAATGGCCAATTTAACTGAAATCGAACAAAAACGTAGTATTATAATTCATATTATGCGTATTGATATGCTGTATACCATTTTTACGGGTCGAATTGATAGAAACGATGTCTATATCAGAGGCGCATATTCCATTGCTCTTTGCCTACAATTGAATAGCGCGCACCCCTGGTGTATCGGGAAACTAACGAAAAACGATGAAATTCCATGAAAGAGAACATTGTGGGTGGTTTCGTAGGAGTTTCATATGTACTCGAGAGGATCCAGGGTAAGGGGAGAGCATAGATAAAAAGGAGAAAGAGAGAAGAATCCCATCTGTCGACACTTTTGCACCGACATTGTACCCCTGTTTATATCGAAAGAGGGAGAAAGAAGGAGGCCGCTTTATTGCCATATTGGCATATTGCCGCAAACCAGCCGTCGTGCTTTTTTGCTCCCTTTGCTTACGAAATCGATTCTATCGAACTTTTCCATCCGTTTTCCGTCCATTCTCTTTTCTGCTTCATTTACACGATTATATGACTTTCTTTTTTGTAATAATGGAAAGATGCTGGTCATTTATGATGCTTTCATCTGTAATTATTTCATTATATTCTGGCGATAAATTTTCGAAGCGCTTTGTAATATTTTGTTACTGAAAATTATTCTTCACAACTTTTTTTGTCGCGTGTAACTTTTTAAAAATGTTTTTAGTATATTTAATATTGTTTAATAGTGCTGTCCCCCTCGCTTATCCGTTAAAAAATATTTGTTTAACCTTAAAATATTTTAGATTTACAAAATGTACTGTGTTAAATAAGTAAACGCAACAATTAAATACGCTAAATCGATTAAAGGAATATTTAAAAGTATAGTATTTATGTAAAAGTAAACTTTATTTTAGGTTAAATCGAAATACACTTATATTTACAAAAATGATTGCGACCTCGATGTGGAATTACGATAAATATTAAATATAGTAGTTTAAAAATTAAATCTGTTCGATTTTTAAAATTTTACACGATTTGAGTTCAATTCGACGCAAGTCAGACCATTAAATGTCTACTTCCGATTTTCCGACTTTTACCTTATTTCAAGTTTTCAGAAATGCCATGATTTTATGATCAATTTATCGAGCATCGGGATAGTATATTTTATATGTAAATAGTTGCTTCGTTGCAGTATCAATAATACTATTTCAATCATGTATTCGTTAGTTCTACTTCTCAGCTGTTTTCAATTGCATTGAAAACGTATTTTGAAAGATATAAAGGTAAATATCTGTAAAAAAAGTTTCTATAACCTCATCAAAAAATCGACAGCTTTATTTGTTGGTAATACAAAAAATGATATCTTTCTATACATTTTATAGTGGTCTATTTTATTGCTCGTTAAAAACTAATGGTTAGTTACCCAATAACGTGTTCCAATTATCGATGCAAATGGAGTAAAAACTCATAACACCATATTTCAAACGAATACATCAAACTACAATACAATCATACTTAGAAAGAAACCGAACGTTTTACAATATCTAAAAACACTAGATTTATGGAACCCGTCAATTTGACGTAGTTCAAATTTCGTGCTCAAGTTTAACAATGATGCGTGAGAAAAGAATAAACTCAAAATAAAATTTATGTAGAAAAATTGACTAAATCAATTTCTACTTATAGAAATCTATTAATTTGAAGTAAACCGAACTAATGATATTACAAAAAATTTGTATTTCAATGTATCCGTCAAAACGATCCAATCAATGCCCGTAAACATAGCGTTAATCTTCACTCGAGGAGCGTATTAAGGTTATTTTCTTATATCTTTCTGTAAATATTATAAGCTCTTAAGTTCTCACTTATTGTTAAACCCGTTCTTTAAAGCTATTCGTCCGCCCGCAGCACTAAAAGAGTTAAATCATCGATCCCTTAAAAATATCTGAAATTCTGCACTTCATGAGAACTTTGCATCGCATGCTTTACATTTTCCATCGCTTCTGTTTCCATCTTCTCACGAGAGAGCGTCTCTTGTGGATAAACAATATTACAAAAAATTTTTATTTCAACGTATCCGTCGAAACGATCCAATCAATGCCCGTAAACATAGCGTTAATCTTCACCCGAGGAGCGTATGAAGGTTATTTTCTTATATCTTTCTGTAAATATTATAAGCTCTTAAGTTCTCACTGATTGTTAAACCCGTTCTTTAACGTCATTCGTCCGCCCGCAGCACTAAAAGAGTTAAATCATCGATCCCTTAAAAATATCTGAAATTCTGCACTTCATGAGAACTTTGCATCGCATGCTTTACATTTCCATCGCTTCTGTTTCCATCTTCTCACGAGAGAACGTCTCTTGTGGATAAACAGCACGCATCCGTGTAACACAGAAATTCTTCATCGTCATCGCGATGAAAAACTGGTAGAAAAAGCTTTGCAAGGGGCTACTGCAACATAGTGCACGCGTGTATATGCGTAACCCTTTGCAGTCCAGGTGGTTTCGCTGCTGTTGGTAACTAGATACCGGGGTGGATTCAAGGAAGGGAGAAAACAGCGAAGAAGGAAGAGGGAGGAGGAGGAAAGCTGAGGCGAAAGAAGGCAGGAACGGGCCATGCAGCGTGGATGTACGCAACCTGCCTGCTCTTTAGCACCCCTGCCAGATGTTTCTCTCGCTTGGGCTACAGGAGGCAAGAACGAATAGGTCTACAGTTACATTAGTATCCTCTACCGATTTTGAAATGTAGGCGAACGTTTCACCGACTGAATTGGCTCGGTGCGCACGACTTTTCTCCTCGAAGAATAAATGAAAGATACTTTAGAAGCGATTACCAACTTTCCCGTGCTATTAGCAGATGTCTCGAACCAAGTTTTCTTTTTTAATTAGTTTACGGCCTGTTTGCGAAGTCACGCATACTGGCCGCGCCGTAAAATGGAAATCAGCCGATTAAACAAGCACCCTGGCCAGTTACCACGCGTTTATGCGAAGGCTTCCGTTAAGTCGATCGCTTATTCTGATTCAGACTTTCGTAAGTTTTTAATTAGCTTGTTCGTCGTTAATAAAAGCTTCTTGAGATTAATAAGTGACATGTATTAATTGGTTGGTACATAAGTTTATGCGATTTCATATAAATCTACAAATTTTTTTTTTTTTTTATATTTAATAACGTTATTATTCATTTGTTTATTCGTACTTTTTAATTACTGATAACGTTTCCCCAACGTTCTAATAGTTTTCTTAACTCTGCGTTTAAAAAATTCAACGAGTTCTGACTTAAAATAATTTTTAAGTAAGTTTCGCAGTTTCAGAAGGTCCATTTAGGATGAAATTGTTGTTCTTAACATGAAAACTATTTTGAAACGAAATAATTTTTACTATATATGTATAGTATAAATAGTTTGAACGGTTTTAGTACCTTTATAACCACGATTAAACTCATAGAGAAACTCGTGTCCATGTTTATTTTATGCACTTTAAAGTACGTCATTTTGTAATTAACACTTTAGTGTTACTAATGCAAAACGATAAGTTTCACAACAATACTGATAGAGGAAGATAATCGAACTATAAAATGGTACGTAATGCATTACTGATAAATAATTGTTACCGATTAACACTTTCGCGGACAGTAAAAGTTTCAGCGAGGTGCAAAAATTGACAGTGATTTTATTTTTAAATTGGTTGTGATATCCGAAATTTGATTAAACACATTTTATAAGGGTAGTCGGATTATCATATTTTAATCGTTATATACAATGAAACTTAAAATTAATAATAAAATTAAAACTTAAGGTTATATAAAATTAAATTCAAAATAATTGACTTTAAGATTTGAATGCTATAGCATTCACGTCCGTGAACGTGTTAAAATTCATCGTAAAGTAAAACCCGCATGAACTTATGGATCAATATTAATAGTTTTTGTAATAAAAAGCGCACGAGTTTTTAGTTATTTGCGATAAAGTGACAAGTTGTTACAAATTCATACATACGTGTTGAACAGATAGTATGAATGAATAACATTTCTGAAATACTTTTTTTCCAATATCAAGATTGCACTGAATTTTTTAATTTATTATTTGGGTCAATTTTTAGCTATAAATTACTTCATACACAGAATTAAAAACTAGTAGAACAAAATTAATTTTTGTTAGGCCGATTTTTAATACATTTTTAATATAAATATAACAAAGCATTAAAAAGTAACGAATATGTGAGAACAGTTAACACGTTGACTGCCACGGTGGTCATATGTGACCGCAGATTGTTTCTCGTGTAGCGCCATGGTGGTCATCGGTAACTGGAGTGCTTCAAATGTTTATAATTGTAAAAATTAACCCTCTATGGGACCGTGTGGCTTAAAAGTTACAAACTGATGTATCTATATTTTAAAAAATTAATTATCTTTAGTTATCACTGCACTATTTTTGATTACTGTATTACTGTAGTAACACCACGATCCATCTACAGTAATTATTAGTTAAAACATTTTCAAATCAAAGTGAAAAACTGTAATCAATCGTAATTTTTTCTCCAATAAGCAGACAAAATTCGGGCTATAGAGGGTTAAACGAAGATTGATAGTTAATGAATTTTGAATATCATCATCGCTATTAGAGAATACTCTGAAATAAAGTGTGCACTATTCGACAATTAAAAATTTTTATTAGAAGATCAAAAATGTGAGATTCATTTTTATCGAATCTTCTACGTACCGGTGTGGCGACCTGAGCAAAACATGTGATTTCGACGTTGCGGTCAACGTGTTAAGAGGTTTCCAGTTATTCCAATTAATATGTTAAATGGTACCATATCATTTCTTTTATAATAATATAGGAGTATGACGACAAGAAATCCGAGTAAACTATTATACACGATTTTTTTACGCATTTGATATACTATGAATGTTCCAATGAGTTACTTTGAACCGAAATGAACATCAAAAATCGATTACACTAATAGGAGATAGTAAATAATAATGTTAAACCCATAAAATCTGTATGTTTACTGATCACTTTATAATGATGCACTGTCGCTTTTCCATACTTCCGGTATGCGATCGGATAATGTGAGACTATGTCACAGAAGGCATAACAACAACACAAACTTAACCAGTGCAGAATGTAATATTTTTATTCGCGTAATATCAACTTTACAGCAATGATAATAAGCCTGTCTGATATCTACAAATCATACTGATTTCTGTAAAACAGCAGACTGTTGTATCGTGAAGGCTGGTGCGTAACTCGAACATGTGTAGAATTAAAATATCTTTTTAGAAATATTAACGAGTATTACATTTTGTATTTATTCAATTCGTTTTTATGTGCCTTAAGATATCATGGAAAAAGTTATACGTGATTTTGTTGTAGAGAAGTATTTCCAAAAACATTGTTATTACTGTACATTATTCATTCGGTACGGTTAAATTTTTGTTAAAAATATCTAGAGAACCAATTTACAATTACAGTAACAAAGTAGCCATAAAAGATACAAAAAGACAAAGGTAAACTTATCGGGTAGATCGCAAGATAGGTACTCGAGTGTAATAACAGAGAACAAATAGCACCTGTAGATAAGGTTGAAAACGATTAAAGAATACAATAGAAGAATGTGAATGTATATATAAATAATTACAAGTAATTACAGGTAATTACTAGTAATTGCTTACAGAAGAGAGAGCATTATCATATGGTCGCATGTGCCCTGAGTGGTACATACATTACCGCTCATAAGTATCCGGACACTGATAAATTTGTCAACTTGATCAATTTCTAGTGATGGTATATAAATGTTATTAAAACATGTAAGTTAATGACAATTTAATGACCGGATATAATATTGACTACCTCCTTAAGCAATCGACTCATTGTAAATTGAAATTATCTATTAATAAAAATTTGCAAATAATGTAATAAAATTAAGTACTCGATTTGTAAAATGATACTGTTTGAATTAACCATGATAGAAGAACGTCGTTATTTAATCCATAGCTCAGCAATTAAATAACCCAAGAATACAATAATTATAATAATATTAACAATAACTAAGAATATATTAATAATAAATTAATGACAATTTAATAACTGAAAGTAATAATTTTTACTTTCTTAATTTGTAAATTGAAATTATCTGTTAATAAAAATTTTCCAATAATGTATTAAAATTAAATACACGATTTGTAAAAGGATACTGCTTAAATTAACCATGGTGGACGAACGTTATTATTTAATCCATAGCTTAGCAATTAAATATCCAAAATATTAAAAAATTTGCCAATAGCGTAGTAAAATTAAATACGCGATTTGTGAAAGGACGCTGCTTAAATTAACCATGGCAGAACAACGTCATTATTTAATCCATAGCTTAAGAATTAAATAACTGAAATATAAAGAACTTCTAAAATAACAAAACAGTTCCATAATGTTTGACACTTACAGACTTTAATGTCATTTTTATTGCATATTAGCTCAGTAATTTATTCACAATATTCAATTTTATCCTGTTATAATATTCTGTTATACATAGCTGTAACAATAACAATTAAATGACAAAATCATAAGTTACATTCTGTCAGAAATAAGCAAGTGTCCGAATACTTTTAAGCGGTAGTGTGTGCATGTACCTTGTATAGCAAGTTTTTCTTGCAAACAGAGGAAATATTTTTCAATCTTTCGTAAAATATCGATTGCTGAATGATACTGTTTTTGCGATACGTTTTTCGATAACATTGGTTGAATCGAATCTGTATACATTGTACACTGGTAGCTGGTTAGAGATCTTTCGGTAGACAAGGTGGGCGGTGTTCCGTAGCAAAGAAATCTTGACGAGGGTCCGATTCAGTGTTTTGAACTCCATTAGGGTTGCCTGGTGAGAAGGGTTGAGAAGTTGTTCTTCTGCTCTAAAATTTGAAAACCATCCACATCTTTTCATTTCTCTTTTTTTTGGCAAACAAAATGGAGCGTTGATCTGTAAAATTAAACCAGTTGAAATTGTAGCTTGTGTTGTGAAAAAAGAAGATTATTAACTCAATTGTCTGATTTAGAATGTTCTAACATTTTTATATTTTGTGTTAAGATATTTTATGAACAGTGTGTTACTTTTAATGCGAATTATGTTGTAGAACAGAATTTATTTAAACGAAAAGTTATGAACTTACACTAGAACATTTAATTACTAGAAACACGCGTGTCATGGTTGTTAGGTTCTTATCAAATATTGTGTATCTAATATTATATGCAGTTAATGGTAACTACACAAAACAGGCGTTATATTAGAAAAATTTACAGAAGTATGTAATTTTATTTCTGTTACTGTAGAAAATATCGTTTTCGTTAAAAGCCTTGAATAAATAATTTTTAGAGATCTGCACGTTCTGGAATTTATTTTATGAGTGACGTACTTTCATATTTTTTAAATATTAATATCATTGCATTTATTAGTTACTATGTTAATTCACAATTTACATTTATTTAATAGTATCGTATACTGACTATTATTTGAACCCGGTGTACTTACAATTGACCTACGTACATACACACCGCTGAAAAGGTTAATCGAACAAATGTCTTAAAAATTGCGATCCGTGCATTTACAATTAGATTAGATAATGAATTTAAACAATTTCACGGTTGTGTTAGCTTGATTAGCGATTTGCAATGATAGTTTCGTCTTTGATAATTATTATTCTATTTCATTAATAATTAACTTGTTAAACATGTCGTTGTTTCTTCAAAAACGTACACAGAATGTGTAATGATAAATAAGTACCGACGAGTGTACACATTTGTTATGCGCAAAGTACATGTCTCTAATGAAAATTTTGATTAATACGCTGAGATAAATATGTCTGGGTGCAACGATTTCTAAGCAAATTAATAGAAAAAACTCATTGTTTAAGAGTTGAAATTCACATAATTAGTTGACTTGTCATGTAAAATTTGCGTGCAACACAATTGTGTTGGAAAACATGATGTAGAAACACGTTAGGACCAACGCGCACGAATTACGCGATCTCATTGCGGTGACGGTGCGATTCCGCAAACGAGCAATGCGATATAGGCGCGTTTTATTGCTCGTGTGCATTGTCCGATTGAAATCATATACATACATTCAGTGGTTTACACTCATAATTGTACACCATGTAAAATAGAATAACTTTTTTTAAAATTAGACCAAACGAGTTGAGTTTTCTTTAGAACTTAGAATTAGTTTACTGGATGTGTGAAATTCTTTTATTTTATAGAATTCTTTTAAGAAGTTAGAAGGATTAGTTTACTGGATGATGCGTAAAAAAAACACGGTATCTTATAACACGGTTTCGCTCTAACACGATAAGAAATTTGCAAAAACCTTTGTACAACACTGTACTTCTATAGTCTAGCCGCGGCGACGTTTGCCGTCTTAAAGATACAGTTTTGCGGAAAGTATTTCTTTTTATCTCCGTGTCCTGAAAACAAAAGTGTCTCACACTTGTACATACATTTATATTTTTAATAAAAATTAAGTTATTTATGTAGAATTAAAATAAATATTTGTTTTTAATAAGTTTTCGGAACGTAACTCCCCTTTTTGTACTGGCTCTGGGTCTCATACAACACGGTTTCACACAACACGGCATTTTCTAGGACCCGATCTACCGTGTTATAGGAGGATTACCTGTATATATATTGCAAAATATTGCAATTGGTCGGAATCGCGAGGAAAATAGAAAAAGTTACTTTTTAGTTTTTTATTTGAGTTTATAATAAAATATTAGGTTGGTGCATATGAAATGTCGGATATTATTAATGATTAACGGTAACCTCGTGTCATTTTTTGACCTTACCAATTTACAAAATGTGATGTAATACCATGGAATGATTAATATTCATTATTAGAGCAAGTTCTTTTGATGTTTCACGCGAATTATTTTCCCATGTGCTTTCGATACATCGTTATCCACCGACGCTTCGGGTCTACAACATAACTCATTTTGTGGAGAGATTTCTAGAACGGAATTTTGCGAATTAACGCTGAATTTTTCTCTAAACGCTACGTTTATGTTCCGAGTGATTTTTGTAGCATTATTGTCAAGTTTGTGTTAGCAAATGAAAATTATACGAAGATGAACAAAATTTATACTTGGAATAAATCTTTGAAAAGCAGCTAAAATGCACAGTTTAAGAAAAAGTGTTTTAAACATAATATGACTCTGATAATAGATAACCGAAGTGTATAAAAGGTTATCTCATAAAAAATCATACGCTGGAAACAGGAATACAAATATTTACACGTAATCAAAATCCGGCGTTTCATATACACCAACCTAATATTTGAAAAATACGTTTTGTAGAAGTACAGTACCGGACAAATGTATTCGGACAAGTGATGTTTCTGAATATACTTAAATGGGTGTATTAACATTAACCGAATTAAAATGCTTGTAGAGCATTAAATATAATAAATTTCAATGTAAATTATATATTTTAAAATGGTGAAGAAATATGTGTGGAGACGAAAGGAAAGATGGAGCGTACCTGTGTGGCCGTGACGCGACCGACAAGCGATGCCACGGCGATTCGCTCGTTGAATGAGAATGTGTGTGTGTCGCGTGAAGCGAACGCGAGCAAGCGAGGTGGCCGAAAAAACAAAAAGTTAATCAATCAATATTCAAGACGTTTTGCATCAAGCTGTTAGCAGTTTCCTCGTAATTTTCCAATAACTTTAATCCGGTCATATTGGCAGCCACAAAAGAATAGTGATACGCTCGAAATAATATCTGATCCCACATATGTGAGTGACATAAGTACGTGACGATACCATGACAATAAACAAACATGAAAACGTCAGTGTCCGAATTCATTTGTCCGGTACTGCGTATCAATTATTCACTACCGTCGATAAGTATTTGACCGTTTGGTGAAATCGGATCAAAAAGTTTATATCAATATTATAATGTAAATACCGCTAAATGAATATAAATTTATACGATTGAAGCGTGATCTTTACATGAGCGTAAGAGAGGAATACCGTGGTAAAAGTTACATTGAGATGCCTTATTTCAAATATATTTTGTATATTTTAGATAAACCGAAGGTGGTCGAATACTTATGGACGGTAGTGAACATACGCTACAAATTTTATCGAAATCGGATAACGTTGCTGTGCGCTACAAACGGTTAGAAATCGTGAAAATCGCAATTTTTCATGACTTTTGGCCTGTAACTGTAATAAATCTAAAGATTCCTACATCTTTCCATGCTCGTCACTTTTTTTTTTTTTTTTTTTTTTTTTTTTTGAGTGGTCACATTACATTGAAGTCATTATTGTATCAGCCTATTTCGATGAAATTTTCAACGTGTATCTAACTAACATAAATTTACAAAATGTATGTTTTAAATTTTCATTTCGGACTCACAAGGAATGATCCCCAACTTAGAAATTAAAAAAAAAAATGAAACTTTGGGAATATGTAGTGCTCATACAGGTATGTATTACGTAATTTTTTTTCACTGTCAGAAATCACTTTAACACTAGATTTACGGAACCCGTCAATTTGACGGATTTCGAATTTCATGCTAAAGTGCAGTAATTATGTGTGTGAAAAATGTACGCTCAAAATAGAATTTAAATGCAAGAATCGTACTAACTAAATCTGTGCGAATAAAAATCTATTAATTTCTAATAAAATGGACTAATGTTATTACAAAAAAAGCACAGTTTAATATACCCGTAAAATGGTCCAATTAATCCCCGTAAATCTAGTGTTAAGGGAGTTAAATCAACCCTTGAAAGTTCGGTTATTTTTCGATCTTGCGTTACAACTCGCAAACTATAAGAGATACAAAAAAAGTTTTCCGACAAAAGTTGTTCCTTTTCAGAGGGACTATTGTTTGGTGAAATATTTAATTATTGTGTATACGATTAAAAAATAGTTAATAAGCAAAATAATATATAATAATAATAAGCAAAAAGGTTAATCATTTTTTTTCCGGGTTGGCGATCATTTCTTGTCAAACAAGAAAGTTATGAAAAATGACCTTCACTATTTTCTTCGCGACTCAGATCAATTGCAACTTTTTCTAAAATTTTTCTTCACATATCATCTAGGAAACTAAATCCTTTTAACTTTTCAAAAAGCTCAAGTCGTGTAGCTCAATTTTAAAAACGCTATTCCGGTTAATACGTTCGCGGACGTGAATGTCATTTTCATGATGATGCAGAATGACATGAATACTATAGCATTAAAATCTTAAAGTCAATTATTTTGAATTTAATTTTATATAACCTTAAGTTTTTATTTTATTATTAATTTTAAGTTTCATTGTATATAACGATTAAAATATGATAATCCGACTACCCTTATAAAATGTGTTTAATCAAATTCCGGATATCGCAACCAATTTAAAAATAAAATCACTGTCAATTTTTTGCACCTCGCTGAAACTTTTACTGTCCGCGAACGTGTTAAAAAGATGTACGATTTTGAGGGTGAACCGCTCTGTATAAAGTACCTGTCGAATCGTACAACGGCACCGCTTCGACATTCCAACTGTATTGCGTCGCTCGTTTGCACCGAGTCTTATTGTTAGTTCAAACTTTTCGTTCCATAGTAACAAAAGTGTTAATTTGGTAGCTAAAATCAAGCAATCTCCATTTCTCTTTAATAACAACCATATTTATTTTATTATCTTATATTCTATTATATTCTATTATATACCAAAATACACAAATTATTCTTATTCTTTCAATCTCTTTTACACGTGCTGTTCCAATGCTTTATTCATCTGTTCTGTCTAACATTTTTCAACCTCAAACCTCTAAATGGCGCTCACATTCTCAAACCAGCATAATACACGCATACTTCCAACTACACACAACAGGCGTTATATTAGAAAAATTTACAGAAGTATGTAATTTTATTTCTGTTACTGTCGAAAATTTCGTTTTCGTTAAAAGCCTTGAATAAATAATTTTTAGAGATCTGCACGTTCTGGAATTTATTTTATGAGTGACGTATTTTCATATTTTTTAAATATTAATATCATTGCATTTGTTAATTACTATGTTAATTCACAATTTATATTTATTTAATAGTATCGTATACTGATTATTATTTGAACCCGGTGTACTCACAATTGATCTACGTACGTACACAGCACTGAAAAGGCTAATCGGAGAAATGTCTTAAAAATTGCGATGCGTGTATTTACAATTAGATTAGATCATGAATAGATACTCATTTAAATTCCTATCAATTTCACGATTGTGTTAATTTGATTAGCGATTTGCAATGATAGTTACGTCTTTGATAATTATTATTCTATTTCATTAATAATTAACTTGTTAAACATGTTAAACAAAAAGAACACCAAAGATGCCTTTAAATACCGAATACGTTAATTCCAGAAACGTGTCCCAATTTTTCGAACGTAGTAATCATGCTCTCCTAACGAATATTCTTCCAATTCATGGAGGCAATCGAGCTGGTGAACGGTGGACAAAGAAGGTTTTACGCAGCTTTGTCTCGGTGGCAACGAGACGAGGTCGGAGGTATTGCGTCGCGGAGATTCGAGATTGCGTTCGTTTTGCTCGAGTCACCCCGTAGACAGGCGAAACTTCGAATACTGCGGGGCGGCTCAACCGAATAAAGCACTCGAACAAACAATACGGCTTCCCCCAGATGCTTCCGGTTTCTTATTTCACCGGATAGCCACGCGAACACGTGCCCCGTTTCCTCCTCTTCCTTTTTTCTTCCGTCTACAGCCAGAGTACTTTTCCTTTTTCCTTGCTGCTC
>SMSQ01019897.1:0-17700 GCA_019453375.1 Ctenoplectra terminalis | reverse complement strand
AAAGTATTATGAATGAAAAGCGACAGTGGTCTTAAAAATAGAAAAATTTAATTCACCCTAATCTTATTTTATATTTAATAATAATAAAATGTCTATAATAGAAATTTTCAAATCAATTTTTGTTTCTCGTTTTAATATTTTGTTACTGAATGTATTATATAATTATTAAAAGTATTATGAATGAAAAGCGACAGTGGTCTTAAAAATAGAAAAATATAATTCACCCTAAACTTATTTTACACTTAATTAAAAAAAATTACATAAAAAGTTAATCCGTAAATTTATTTCAAGAAAGACTTTTATTCCATTGAATTTGTATTAGGTTGTCCCGAAAGTTTCTTCCGTCATTCTCACGAAGTAGCTTTGTCTGACAGTGTTAATGTAGATATCCGACCTCATTTGTTAAACAAGAGACGAAGGAAAGTAATAAAGAACAAATCCTGTATAAAATAATAATACATTGCAAAACATAAAATATCATGTATCCATTGCATATTAATAAAACTGTTGAATATTTATTTGTAAAATAAATTCAACAGAGTTTTGACTAAGTATATTTATTAATATCTATTGATAATGTGTTACAAAAATGACCTGGAATGGTGTTCTTGGCTTGAAGGAAAAAATCGAACTGACGAAAAAGCAAAGGAAATGCCAATACCTGACCCTTGCAAGGAAGGGAACCGCAATAGTATACGCGACTATTTCTAAAACATTAAAAATATATATATACTATACTATATAATAACGCTTATTTTTAACAAAAACGAAAGTAACTTTTGGGACAACCTAATACTTTGTAAAAATCGAAAGATTTTGAATACCGTGTAGAATTCTTAACAATAGGAAAAGGGAAAATTAAAGAGCAAATATTTCACGTATCTCTTCGTGAAGCGAAATTCCTACAAGGAAATAGAAACGTCGTGACATAGTCGGGATATGCTATAAATTTCATAAATTTGCTTTTACGCTATCCTTTATCAAACGCACCGAAACAAAGAGGTATGCAAATATCAATTTATTTCGTTTCGTTGAGAGAGAAGTTTTCGGTATGTTATACACATTTTGTGCGTCCACCGTGTTTCGTGTTCACTGAATATTCATAAAATATTTAAATTATTTAAACTAAATTATGTAACACTGGGAAAAAGTTTGCAGTTCCGTGCATATTTATACATTAGTCCTTTTTTACATTCTGGATAATTTTATGACAAAGCATGAAGAAGTATGATTGCAGTTTAATAGCGATAAAAAAGCTGAACTAATTAGTTCAGTTTGTAATTGACCGAAGCTTTGCAATTTCAGGATCTATTCATTTCAAGATGTTTTTATTATATTTGTTATTAATTGGTTCAACTTTACATATTTATAATTGAGGAAGGTAAAACGTAGAGAGGAAGAAGTTGATTTCTAATCTTTTATGATTATGTGGGAAATTTATATTTTTTCGAGCGGTCCCAATTTAAAGAGTAGATATCGGATGTACAAGAAACTAATAAAGAAAAATACTGGCTACTGTTGTATTAACGCTAAAACTACCAAAGCGGTCGAATGACCAATTTGTAACTTCTCGTAGAAATGAGTATAAATTTTCAGTGGTGTATTTTTTAGTATTTTCCGTGATTTTCTATAAAATATATGGTTAAAGATCTGTTTCTCTTGTATTATTTATTTTTTTAAATATCTATTATTATGATTTCTTTGGTTAAAATTTAGATTATTAATGTTAAAATTTAGGTTATTAAAAAAAATTTGTTTCTCATTGAACTTTCTTTGGTAAGACTTCTACTGGTTGTGTATTCACCATTTTGTTTTGCATATTGTTTTTAAATAGTGTCTAAAGATCACAAAACAGTAACTATAGATAGAAACAAAAGTCTTTCAATATTCTTTTATCAATCAAAAAATGAAATTACGAAATAACTAAATATACTTTGGAGTGAATATTTGGATATTGTTTCGAAATGAAGGAATTTTTGAATTCTAGAATTGATAATTTTTATAAATCTACCGGAATAAAGTTATTTAATCGTCGGAAAATATGCATAGGATCATATGTAAATTATTTTAATTAAATATAAACAGTAACTGAAAGAAAAAAAGTCGTTCAAAATTCTTTTATCGAACCAAAAATGAAATTACGTATCGTGGTACAAAAAATAGACAGGCTTTCAAGAGTTAACTAAATAAACTTCGGAAAAAGAAATATCGTTTCTCCGAATTTTCAGTTTGACAAATTGTTTCGAAATGAAAAAGTTGTAAAGGGACGTTCGAAGAATTTTTCAATCCTAGAACTGATAATTTTTATAAATCTGCTATAATAAAATTATGTAGTCATTGGAAAATATGTGTAGAATCATATCAAAATTGTTTTAATTAAATATAAACAGTAACTGAAATAAAAAAAACCTTCGGAATAAAGGAGTTGTAAAGCGACATTCAAAGAATTTTTGAGTTCCAAATCTGGCATAAAAAAATTATCTAGTTATTGTAAACGAGCACAGAATCACATGAAAATTGTTTTAATTAAATATAAACAGTAACTGAAAGAAAAGAAACCTTCGAAATGAAGAAATTGTAAAGGGACATTCAAAGAATTTTTGAGTTCCAAATCTGTCATAATAAAATTATTTAGTTATTGGAAAACGTGCACAGAATCACATGAAAATTATTTTAATTAAATATAAACAGTAACTGAAATAAAAAAAACCTTCGGAATAAAGGAGTTGTAAAGGGACATTCAAAGAACTTTTGAATTCCAAATCAGTCATAATAAAATTATCTAATCGTCGGAAAACTTGCAAAGGATCATATAAAAAATTATTTTAATTAAATATAAACAGTAACTAAAAGAAAAGAAACCTTCGAAATGAAGAAATTGTAAAGGGACATTCAAAGAATTTTTGAGTTCCAAATCAGTCATAATAAAATTATCGAATCGTCGGGAAACGTGCACAGAATCGTACGAAAATTATTTTAATTAAATATTAACTGAAACAAAAAAAAAGTCTTTCAATATCCTTTCACCAAATCAAAAACAAAATTACGCACCGCGGTACAAAATTACCCAGACTTTAAATAGTTAACGAAATAAACTTCGTAGAAAGAAATATCGACTGTAGTTTTGTTACTAATCTCATTCTACCAGAAACTTTCTCCAACAAAAATTTATATCACACACGAACGGTTCCAATTCAACCAATAAATACTGTAGAAATACACTCGGAAAGGTAAAATTGAGACGAAAGCTCTCCAAAAAGCGTACGACATTTTGCCGACCTATTTTTCAACAAACACGATAAGGTTCAATGAAGAGGAAAATTCAAAGCGCCTCACCCTGTATATATGCGAACCGGTTGGCATTCGTGCTTCATATTTCAAGCGCAAAAATACAGCGGCTTAACGTTTCTCGAGCAAGAGCAGAAAAAAGGGCAAAGACTCAGCTTCGGTTCTGGCGGCGGCGGGCATAAGATGGTACTCGAGTGGCTTGCGTCGGGAGACGAGTATCGCGTGCATACGCTTAGAACTGGTTTGCTCAGATATACGAGTGAAGCGTGCAACGGTGTCTTTAAAGAAAATGGAAAGGTGGGTCGTGTTCGAGGAGATCCCTTCCATCTTCTCGCGGGAAGTGGCTCGATCGGTCGGTGCACGCGCACACGCATGCATACAGGGTGTACAGCCTCCCCTAGGAACGGTTTTAACCCTTTGCGGTCCGAGCTACATACCACGCTTTAGCCCAACTAGTTCATCTTCAATATTCTAATTTTAAAAACTGTCAATAATTTGGCTGAATTTTCATATTTTTTCGCATTTTCATAGCCAATAAGATATCTGGATAGAAAATTAGTTACTAACACTAGATTTACGGGGATTAATTGGACCATTTTACGGGTATATTGAACTGTCCTTTTTTTGTAATAACATTAGTTCATTTTATTTGAAATTAATAGGTTTTTACTCGCACAGATTTAATTAGTACGTTTCTTGCATTTAAATTTCATTTTGTGTATACATTTTCTACACAGATAATTACTGTACTTTAGCATGAAATCAGAAATCCGTTAAATTGACGGGTTCCGTAAATCTAGTGTTAAATTAAATTTTAATATGAAAGAATATGTTTGATATCGCAGAAATAAAAATAATTGAACAAAATAAAAATGTGGAGTCTGACTCGATATAAGACAGCAAAGGGTTAAGGGATGATTCGAGAAGTCTAAACGAGACGAAAATATATATAGGTTTTTGTAAAATAAATTAAGACATTGAGAAAGGGATAAACTTACGATTTAATAAATTTGTTCTTGCATAATTTTGAAAGGTATTTTTATTGTAAATGTAGAAATTTAAACTTTGATTTAAAACAGTTATATTTGAAAATAATTTGTTATTCGATGTTGTTTGCCATTTTCATACTTTGTAGGATTCGAGATGTGAAACACGAGATGTCTCGTCATCCGTTCGCAATGTGTTAACGTTAATATTAAATTGATTTTGCAAGTATCGTTTATTTTTAATTCTTTTTGCGGTGTAATTCACGTTTAGTGTGGTGAAACTAATTTATCTTTAGTGGTACGTATTTTGTGTTTTATAATGTTTCCTTAGATAAATTTTTTTAAACGGAAGAAACTTAATTATTCCTAATTTCCTGCCTATTATTAACAATTATGAGAGTTCACGTATTTTCTTTCGGAATTGAAAAAATTATGCAACGAAGGGTTAGGTATATAATAATAATAATAATTATTATTATTAATATTAAGTTATAATATATAATAATATATATAATTATTATTATCAGTATTATTATTAATATTAAATATAATAATAATAATTGTAACCCTTCAACTGTGGGTGTGGTTTATAAACCGCGTTAATTTTATATTACTGAAGTGATATTCTATTTAAAAAAAATTTTTCTATTGTATTTATTTTATTTTTATTTTAGTGATATATAAGCCATGGCCGCTATTTAATATTAGCAAAAACTAACTTGTTTATATATCACACCCACCTCTGGCTATAATTTTAGTATGCGGTTTATAAACTACATTCGCAATTAAAGGGTTAAATAATAACAATTTTTAAATTCTTACTACAGTATATACGAAGTAAGAATATGGATATATTTATATATTTATATATTTGTATGATCTATATTATTGACTATTGTTTATACAGTAGACAGAGGCGAACTGGATGAAAATAAGAATTCGGTCAAAAGAAAGATTTATAAGTTTGAAACCATTTTATATTATTTAGTATTGAAATTAAATGGATATCAATTAAGAATTCATGATAAAAAGTTAATTTTCTAAATTTTTACTATTATTTTTTCACTATTAAAAGAAAATGATTCCATTTGTCTATCTTACGTGTAGGTCGCAGACTGCCGAAATTGACTCGTACTTTCAATCAGAGCACAGTAGTTTCCGACTAGCGACAAAATTATTACATAAAAAAAGCAACGAAATTAGTTGAAGCTTTGATCTTTAATTTCAATAAATTAAAGAACCAGCAAACCTGCTCCCGACGCCCAGAAAACGTAACACATCGGCGGGTTTTAGGGCAGGTCAAGCCACGGGGTATTCAGTGATCCTCAAACTCAACGATGTGCTCCTATTAGCTTACTTCGGAATAACTGCGAAAAGAATAAAGTATAATTTCTTTGGAGAAAATGCTAAATAACTATAATTTAGAGTTTAGTGTAATCATGTCTACGAGTTCTTCTATTTTGTCAATTAGTAAACATCACTTGGTGTTTCTTTTAACGCTGGAACTACCAAAGTGGTCAAAATGACCGATTCGTAATTTCTCATGGAAACTTTATAAATTTACTGTGATATATTTTTGTTACATTTAAACAATTGTGTAATCGCCATCATTATTAATGAAAGTTTTCAATTTCAATAAATTAAACAATCAATTCCCACAAAGAAGAGAAATTCGGTCTCCTTAGAAATCGTGTTTACGTTACAATGTAGTAGGTTTTTCTTAGAAAAGAAAGTATTTTAAATATTTTATTATCAACATTTTCTTTAAAAAAATCTAAAATAAATATAAAATATCCGCAGCGCGGAGACAACGCTCTCGCTGACTGCCGTCCACCTTTCTCGCTCTGTGATTGCTCAGTGTTTTTCTTTAATAACTCGTTAACAAAACCGAATTTGATATTTTCGCAAAGAAAAAAGAGAATCGCCCCTTTCCGGGTCCTTCACTTTATTTTGGACACCCCGTACATTCCGCTTCGCGATGCAAATGGCTTTAATTCTACGTACTTGATCGTGACTGATAGCTTAAATCGGCAAAAAGCACCGCGGTAGCAACTGGTCATTATGCACAAAATGCGCCAGTTAAACGGTTAAAGATCCAAACGAGTAAAAACCGTACGAACCGATTCAAGTTCTTCTCTGGAATCAATAACGTCACCAGTCAAAAACTAGGAACGCTGCTCGCGAGACTATTGCGACAGTGGAAATTGGCGATCGCGGCTCGCCTTTGCCCAATGGCAAAGAACGTTTCAATCGGCGTAAAATGGACAGCCGTCAGTCACCGGCGTATAATTGGAATCGAGTGGACCGAGCGGTGACCGTGTGCGGAGACCAGATAGTCGGTCGATTAATTACGGTACATCTCCGTGCTTTGGATACGTCTAAACTCTAAACGATCAGCCTTTCACGGCAACCAATACCGATCACCAATGCCAGTGTCGCATGCAGGATTTTCTGCTACCTCTGGAAAATAATTTAAGGGATGATTCTGAAAGTCATACCAACAAGGAAACATATCGAACTGTCCGTCTTCGATTTTTATGAAAATGGTGGATATACTGGTCGATATGGCACTCGACTGGCGCCGCTATGGCGACGTGCATAATTCTCTTCAGAGATTAAGTTTTGAATTAAATTCTGTATCTTTGTCAATTCGACGCCTATGTTTTAAAATAAAGTAAATTAACTAAGTGAATAAAAAATCCAAAACATTTGTAATTTTCTGTTTCTCTTTCCAAAAGAACGCTAAGTTTTTTCACAGTAGTCCTTTGAAACTTAAAAAAGTTCGCCAGTGCAAAGGGTTAAAATTATCCACGATTTTGCAATTGTGTAAGGTGGAATCAGGATTCGAGCGGTAATTAACGAATATAGTCTGTGGGCGTTTGGAATACTTTGTTTAATATTACGTGCGTTCACGTCGAAGGCTACTACGATAATGTCCTTCTGTACTATCTGTGAGTCGTGAGGACGTTCCCGCCAGTCTGTCTGCCTTAGTTTTATTACCCTAAGCCCCAAGGAATTTCCCTTAACAAGGAAACATAGAACTGTCCGTCATCGATTTTTACGAAAGTTGGCGGATATATTAAGCAGGTGAGAATAAGGGGCACGTACTTTTTTATAGCTGCCCAATCGCAAGTTTAGAGGGTGAAATCAGCCGCTGAAGTTTCAGCAGAAAAATACTATCTCGAAAACTATCATGGATATAAGAAAACTTGTTAGGGAAAAGTTCAATGGCTTCTTAAAGTAAAATAAATAGTGGTCAGAAATTTTGTAAGAAAGTAATTTGTTTGTGACAATCAAATTTATTGCTACATTATTTTAAGATACAGAAATTTACACAATGACAAAAAGGATCCGAAATTTCTCTCTAAATCTATTAATATACAGTACTGTGCAAAAGTCTTAGACCACCTGCCAAAAAAAATATTTTGCTATCTTAGAAACGAATTTAAGATGGATTAATATTATATTTATTTTGACGTTATTTCTTTCTTTTTTTTTTAAGAATTAGATTCACGAGGTGTTAATTAGATTGAGAAATATTGATTAATTTAAAACAATCAATATTTTGTGAATTCTCTTTTTACTTTCGCTACACGACAGTTTTTTTTTTTTTTTCTTTTTTTAGATAATTGTTGAAGTCAATTTTAAGAAACTCACTTTGCATTTCCTGCCATTCTGTTATCGATAATTTAAGAAGCTGATTTTTTCCTTTTTGGCTTTCTTCGTATGTTTCCTTTATACTTTGCATACGCGTTCCATAATATTTTAATCAAGGCTCTGCTTGTTAAAGAATTTTTAAAACATATTTTCACCAGATTAAATTATGCACGACCAACACAAGAAAGGCAATATGGAAAAATTTGAATTTAGCAGTGTTAAGAAATGCTTCTCGAAAATATGTTTAATTACAGTTACAAGATCAATAATGCAGATGGTCTAAGACTTTTGCACAATACTGTATAATATGATAGATTTGCCTCCTACAGTTTTATAAATTTTATTATAATACGCAAACCGTGCGAATCCGAATTATTATTTTCGTACAATGATAGTTTTCGAGATAGCATTTTTCTGCTAGGTGATTTCACCTCCTAAACTTGCGATTGGGCAGCTATGAAAAATTACGTGTCCCTTATATTCACCTGTTTAATGTATCTACCAAGTTTCATCAAAATCGGTGACGGATTCGATATGTTTCCTTGTAAGACTAACACAAAAAATAAGGAAATTTTGTTCCAAGCTAGAATTTTTAGTTATGATTAATTAAAAGCTCGGCTGACATGCTTGTAGCACGCGGAAAATACTATACCAGATAATTTAGGGTAGATCGAGGCTGTAAATACAGAGTGTCCCAGACACTGTGAAGAATTTGGAAATGGGAGATTCCTGAGATGATTTAAAGCAACTTTTTGCTTCGCGAAAATGTGAAATTCGGTTTTGTTAACGAGTTATTAAAGAAAAACAGTGAACAATCACAGAGCGAGAAAAATGGACAGCAGTCAGCGAGAGCGTTGTTTCCGCGCTGCGGATATTTTATATTTATTTTGGATTTTTTTAAAGAAAATATTGATAATAAAATATTAAAAATACTTTCTTTTCTAAGAAAAACCTACTGTATTGTAACATAAACACGATTTCTGAGCGAACTGAATTTTTGCTTCGCGAAAATGTCAAATTCAGCTTTGTTAACGAGTTGCTAACGAAAGACTCAAACCGATTACACGGGAAGAAAGGCAGGCGGCCGCCGGTGAGAGCGTTGTCTTTTTCCTAGGAAAAAGTTGTTTGAAGTCATCTCATTAATCATCCTTTTTTTGGTTCTACGTTTTGTCTGGGACACTCTGTATTCCGTGAGTAATATCTTCTTTATACGATGAAACGCAAAGTACCGTCGAATAAAAACATTTGCTTTGAGAATTTGATATTTTTTAACCAGTTGCATTCCTGAACTGTTTTAAATTTCAGAGGACTGTTGTGAAAACTTGAAGTATTGTTTTGAATATTTATTTCTGTCGTTCGGAAAGATGGCCTGGCTATTGTTTAGAGAATTATTTCTAGAGAAATAATAATAATAATAATTATTATTATTATTTTAGCTAATAATAATAATAATTATTATATTAATAAATTATTATTATTTATTAAATTATAATTAAATTATAATTATTTCTCTAAATAGAGAATTATTTTTGTTTAGATTAATTATTAAACGTGATACATTTTGAAAAACTGAAAACGCATTAGAATTTTTCAAGCAGATAAATCTTCTAAATCCTCTATAAGTAAATATGTATATGTTCCTTTTGAAATCTCTGTAACATTGTAATAGCCATTGTGTAGGGTTCAGTGGTCACTAATGAGTTTAACGTTAATGTGACATAATAAAATAAAATAAAAATAAATATTAGGTTGTCCTGAAAGTTTCTTTCGTCATCTTCACGAAGTAGCTTCGTCTGACAGTGTTAATGTAAACATCTGGCCTCATTTGTTAAACGAGAGATGAAAGAAAGTAATAGAGAACAAATCCTATATAAAATAATAATATATTGTAAAACATAAAATATTATGCATTCATTACTTATGAATAAATCGGACGAAACTTTTGGGACAACCTAGTATAAAAGGTAACATTTCATAAATCGCAAATTATTCGCAATAATTCTGTTTTTTATTATCAATTTATTATCAATTTGGAAATGTTCAAATATTTCTCGAATGCAAACGGTTAACAAAGTAGTAAATATTGCTTTGGATAATTAACCCTTTGCTACGGCGACATGCAAAATTTTCTTCGGAGATTATATTTTTAATTAGATTCTATATTTTCATCGTTTCAAACACTTCTTCTATCTTAAAATAAAAGTAAATTAACCAAATAAATAAGAACTCGTAAACATTTATAATTTTCTTTTTTTCTTTCCGAAAGAACTAAGTTTTCACAATAGTCCTTTGAAACTTAAAAAAGGTTACTAGTGAAAAGGGTTAATATTGTAGAAATGTTCAGTTGGTATAAGTATTCAATTATAAAATATAGAATAGAAAATAGAAAATAGAAAATAGAAAATAGAAAATAGAAAATAGAATATAGAAAATAGAAAATATAAAATATAAAATATAAAATATGAAATATGAAATATAAAATATAAAATTTCCTATTTTTCTTTCCAAAAGAACACTTTAAGTTTTCGCAATAGCACTTTGAAACTTAAACAAATCTTCGAGTGCAAAGGGTTAAATTGTTATTGATTTACATGTTTTACAAACATTTATGTACCATCATTACAAATTTATCGAGTTAACGATTCAGCAGTGTCCTGATATTTATGAACGATAGTGTACGTATCCGAGAAGGTATTTGAAATTCGCACAGTAAAGTACGGATATATTTTAGCTACGCTATAGAATATATTTATAAAATAATAGTTATAAATATCGGAGGTTATTTTTGATCCAGTTTTTCTCTAATAACGTCTACCTTTGTCAAACTATTCATTTTTCTTTGAAATGCTTCCGGAGCTAGTCATTATGAATAAGTATGTTTTCTTTTTATTATTTCTTGGATATACTCTAGAGAGTTCGAACGCAGAGAGCACCTTGCAAAGGGTACCTCTCATTAGCAGAGCGCGGCTGTGGATCGTTCGAATCCGGTTTTCATGACATAAGCTACGCGCCTTGAATCGGTAGTACCCATCAATGAGTGTGTACATGTACGTAAATACGTGTGTCAATCACATACACGTATGAGGTGCACTTATTTGAACGATTGGATGCGCAAGCCCTCCATATCCACAGTTGTTGCTGACAAGGGAATACAGGGTATGTGGAGAAATATTGAAACTTGGTTGGTTTATAGAGAAATTTGTCGTATATGAGAAATAATTTATTTCCTCGGTTGAAAAATAGCTTTTAAGTGGTATTATTAGTAGCGATAAAAGTGATATTAATAATATATATTATTATAATGTTAATAATGTTATTTTTATCACTGTTATAGGAAAGATTTGAGCTCCTAAAAGTGATATTAATAATATATATTATTATAATGTTAATAATGTTATTTTTATCACTATTATAGGAAAGAATTGATCTCCTAAAAGTGATGTTAATAATATATATTATTAAAATATTAATAATATTATTTTTATCACTGTTATAGGAAAGATTTGAGCTCCTAAAAGTGATATTAATAATATATATTATTATAATGTTAATAATGTTATTTTTATCACTATTATAGGAAAGAATTGATCTCCTAAAAGTGATGTTAATAATATATATTATTATAATATTAATAATATAATTTTTATCACTGTTATAGGAAAGATTTGATCTCCTAAAAGTAATATTAATAATATATATTATTAAAATATTAATAATATTATTTTTATTACTGTTATAGGAAAGATTTGAGCTCCTAAAAGTGATATTAATAATATATATTATTATAATGTTAATAATGTTATTTTTATCACTATTATAGGAAAGAATTGATCTCCTAAAAGTGATGTTAATACTATATATCATTATAGTATTAATAATATCACTTTTACCACTATTATAGGAAAGAATTGATCTTCTAAAATTAATATTAATACTATATATTATTATAACATTAATAATATTATTTTCATTACTATTGTAGAAAAGAATTGATCTCCTAAAAGTGATATTAATAATATGTATTATTATAATATTAATAATATCACTTTTAGGAGATCAATTCTTTCCTTTATGCTCTTCACATAGTTTTTAAACACTGTTAAACAGGAAATTATAAATAATTCGTAAGAAAGATAAAATATGAGAAAAATGATGAAATTATTACATCAATGGGACGTATGATATAAAAATTAGGTATACAATTTATTTTTTGTAGAAGTTTTGCAAATTGTTGATTGACACTAAGGATTTAACCCTTCTGCGGTAGTTGTTGACCCAATCGAGTTTTACTTTCGTTAAAAAATTTCCTAATTTTGAAAGATGTATAAAACAATCTGTTGTCAATATGCGAATTTTTTTGTTTGAATTTTACGGACATGTTTTTATCAAAATTTAAATTCTGATCTTTGTCTTTTGCAAACGCATTCTGAAAGTCAATTCGCTAATTTTCACTTTATTAATGGCACACATTATTTTTCCAGCTTTCGGATTACAATAATATGCTTTAACCCTCTATGATGCCACGTAACTAAAAAATTACATATTCATTTATCTATATTTTAAAAACTTTATTTTGTTTATCTATCACTGTACTATTAAATTCGATTTCCATAACACTGTACTCTTACCAGATACTCCATTTATAAAAATGATTGATTTCAAAATTTTTGAATCAAATTGAGACTCTTCGATCAATTATAATTTTTTCTATCATAATTAAATAAAACTATGGTTATAAAAGGTTAACCACTTTTAAACATAATAACGTAAAATATATAGGAACGTTTAATCTATCATAACAAAGAGCACAGAAATTCCTTAAATATCGTTGTAAAACAAAATTATTTTTACAAAATTATAAAAACATCGGAATGGTAAAGGACAGACTTTAAAAAATGACATTAAAAAATACTTTACTACGAAGATACTGCGAGTACTCAATTATTGTACATATTTCCGATAAAACCACCTGTTCAAGATTATTAATTATTTACGACGTGTACCCTCAGACGCAATGGTAAATTCAGTTTTGAAAGGATGACTGCATCGCAAACATTTATTTTCCATGCAAAGAAAGTCCTGTGTGTACAGCGAGGCCTCTTGCAAACCTGTAGCGTGCCAGAATATTTTTTATCTTTTAGATCGCCTACGTTCCTTTCGGAATCTAGTGTATATACATATTTTCTTTCGCATATCTTTCGCTCGTATTGCATGCTCAGTGAGTGGATAAAACCAATCGATACGGAATGTTATCAAGACGCAGAAGAGAAATGTTCAAAAAATATTACAAGCTATTTTGAGTACTAACTTTGTGTCGCAGTTTCGTTAGCGAGATATCTTTATCGTTAGAATATTTTCGTACAATATTTTTATACAACAGTAGAGCAAATTAATTTCTGTTTTTTTCAACCTTTCTTTGAATTATGAGAGCTACAATGGTCCTACATATTTTTAACACTAGAATTACCAAAGTGGTCAAATTGATCCAATTTATAATTATTAATCATAAATTAATTTTTCATTAAGGTTTTGTGAATTTACTATAGTGGTTTTTGTAGAATTCCTGATTTTAATGGTTGTTTCTTTATTCAATTTTTGTTTTTATTTGGTTCATCGCGAGGAAGAGTTGATCAAATCTCTCAATTATTATCCAAATATTACTTAATATTTATTACTATAAATAATACTTTTCCAAATTATATTATTAACACATTACAGACTGAGAAATATTTTTTATAAGGTTCTATATTTTATTTCTACAACATCAAAGGCTGTAGCCAAATTCGACTTGCGATGATTCGTTCGATAGTTTATCAAGAAAAAAACAATTTGTATCTTGACTGCTGGTAATGTGTGGTTAAGTTCAAAAATAAAAAATAATGTTTTCACTCAATTTCTTCCATAATAATGCATTAAGAAGTTTAAAAAAAAAAAATCAGAAATACTTGAATTAACCCTTTTACTACGGTGCTTTAAGGACTAAAAACGCTATTACTATATAGATCGATACAATTTTTGTCGATATGACAAAAATATACATATCAAAATTTAGATACATCGTGCAATGAATTATGTTATAACACATGTGAATGGAAATAAAAATAATTTTGTGCTATAGAAGATGTCCATGTACGGTTTTAGTAAAAGATTGTTTAGCGAAAGGGTTAACGAGGCACGTATTACAGAATGTTTTTCAGATTTTTAATTTGAAAATCCAAGCAGTTAGTAACATAAGAGCGAAAATTAATAATTTATATGAAACTTAACATACTCGGACCTCATAAACGTTTTTTTAACCACTATACATAATATATAAGCAAACAAATCGTCTAACTGAGAACTTCCCTCGAGTCTCTAAAAAATGTGTTATTTATTAAATTATCCCAAAAGTTTATTTCGTTCTTTTCATACAGTGGCTTCGTCAGATGGTGTTCGTATAAACACGCAGCCTTATCTGTCGTAATAGAGCAAATTGGATATCTACAACATAAAATATTATGCGTCCATTACCTATTAACACTAGATTTACGGAACCCGTCAATTTGACTCAGTTCAGATTTCGTGCTTAGCACTTTACCAACCGGTTCATTCTAGCGCGGATACATCGCTAACACCGGCTTGGTTTTGGCTATCGTGCGGAAATATAAACTCTTATTCTTGCAACTTTGTTTTTAAATCGAAATTCGTGAGAGTGCTTGGTATATCGTTTCTCTTATCGTAGGCTAATTAAATTGAATAAAGTTTTTAATTTTCATAATGTGCAAGCGGTAGATAAACGTTGACTGTGAAAAGCCGATTAATAGGCTCCCGGTTGCTGAGCGTTGCTTGCAAAAAGCCGATTAATAGGCTCCCGGTTGGTAAAGTGTTAAGTTTAACAATGATGCGTGCGGAAAATATAAACTCAAAATGAAATTTATATAGAAAAATGCACGAAGTAAATCTCTGCTTATCGAAATCCATTAATTTAAAGTAAACTGAATTAATGATGTTACAAAAAATTTGTATTTCAACGTACCCATTAAAATGATCCAATCGATGCCCGTAAACCTAGTATTAATATAACGAAAGAAAATTTCGAGACAACCTGATACTTTCCACAAATTCCACGCTTCACCGCTTAATGCATATGTAAGCTATCGCTTTTAACAAATTGTTACTGCAATCCTAAAACCGTTCGAACACTTCGAAGAAGTATCGTGAGCGGGTTTCGCCGCTTCGGCGATTTCGTTGCTAACGAGTCAGAACGGTAGCGTTGGTTTACACATCCACTCGTGCATTTATTCCCATCACGGTATGGACAAGCGTGCAAACGATCGTCGGTACACATCATTTACACAGCATCCCTATTATGTAAATATATTCCTGGGACTTATCGGTGCACACCGAGCCGACACCGGTTATTCGCGTCGCCGTGAACGTCGTAGACCAGAGTTGGGCAAATTTCATTGCGAGCAACGAATAAAGGTCTTAGGTTATCACAAATATTTCGCCTCGGGAATCGAGTGGGCGGAAAATCGTATTAAACGTTGCTTATCGGTACAACTAGTATACTCTACTACAAAATGGCCGCGCTACGGAAATGGCTCCTGTACGCCGATTGCCAAACGGTACATTCGGTGATCCGATAAAAAGTGATGTCACGTTGTTATCCATGATTCTGATCGTTGTATGGGACTGGGGAAACCAAAACTGAGTCATCCCACGCGGATAAGTTGGATCTTGTATCGAGAAGCGTATATTGCAGGCTCCGCGAAATGGAATTTTTAATTTGTTAAGTCGGAAGAATATGATTCAATGTAAATTGGGTAGACGTGTCTTGCTTTCTTTTGCCTTTTTTTATTAAATCGTATTTGTTATCGTGGGTGAATTGCACTCAAGATGATAGAGTTACTGAAAACCTTGTATTTTTAGCGACGATGTGATTGTGTTTGATGCAAAGGTGAATTAAAACTTTGACGTGTCCTGAATATATATTTTGTAATAGTTTTTCTCTACAGTTTTTGTCTACATATTGGGTAATTGCGGGAAAGTTCGACCACCGGGAGAGATCGGTCAGTATTAATATCTCAAAATGAAATTAATAAGTCGGTTTATTATTATTCATGACAGTTGTCGCAAAAATGTATATATATATTGTAAATTACATTTGAAGTTTTGTGCACACTAGAAAGTAAAATTGAATAAAGCTATTTAGGAACCTCCTAAGATGTGGACGTTGTTTTACGATGGATGTTTTAAATATAGGAACATTAAGAAAAAGCAACATATCAACTAATTTTTTTTTTATATTATATTTTGTATAAGCTACACTTTTTGGTATTTTTTGGTATTTTTTAAAGTCGATCTCACGCATAATCACTGGACGCTCTAACCCGAACATGGGGGTGAGACCGTCCATTTGTAATATTGGTATTTCTTGATTAAAAAAAGAAATAAATATTTTAATACGTCGGGAAGTATGATTTACATATATTCTAAATTACTTATGTGCTGCTTTAATTTACCCAAAATAACAAAAATTTAAAAACCAACAATGCAATAGCTTATTTCCAAAAAGTGATAGAACTATCCCGGACTTACCCTATTGATAAATTCTTCAATGGAAACCTAGTTGCTTTAAATTATTATTCCTTAATCAGTGGACGCTTTAACCCGAATATGGAGGTGAGACCGTCCATTTGTAATATTGGTATTTCTTGATTAAAAAAAGAAATAAATATTTTAACATGTCGCGAAGTATAATTTACAAAATAACAAAAATTTAAAAACCAACAATGCAATAGCTTCTTTCCAAAAAGTGGCCCAACTATCGCGGACTTACCCTAATCCCGATGAATTCTACGTAAAAATAGTTATTATCCAGAACAAGTATTACAGTTAAGTACGATTTTCATGTGCTCTCACCCCACAAATTTAATTCGCATTGCGGCTTTTCGTATCCTCCTCAGATGTAAAAATTTTATTCCTATGCAGATGAGACTTCTTGGAGGAAATTAGGTGGTGCTAACAGCCAGTCCATTTTCCTCTGTACTGTTCAGTTTGTACTGTGCAGAGCTAAAAAGATTTCCTCTATCAGGAATGCGGGTTCGATTGGTTAGAGTAGAAAGTGTACGCCTCTTTCTCACACGCATTTTAGGCTATCGCGTATTATTTGCCGCAATGGTTACGTGTATTAACACTTTGCTGACCAGTGACGAATTAACTCGTCCTTTCGAACCTAAACGGTAAAACGGCTATTCAAACAAGATATTATACAATAAAAAAACCTAATATCACAAATTACGTTGATAATAAAAATCAGGTTTCCAAATTCTCCAAAATAAATGCTTTCTTCAGCAATCGTGATAAAATTGATTGAAGTTTATTTAGAACGTTTTACTTCCATATTCAATAACAAAATAATAGCCGGTGACATGACATAGTTTCTGTGTAAAATTCCCGGTCAACAAAGTGTTAACCCTCGGGTTCCTATGCCCGAGTCATTTGAGACCCATTGGATTTAACGATAGAGAAATAACAGTGACAGATTTTCGGGAAACAAAACAGTAGAGCTTCATGCTTTGAGGAAGAGATACGTATCAGACGGGAAAAAAAAAATTGCGTTTGTATTGTTCATTTTATTATTGCTATTTATTTTATTACTGTTATTTCATATTATTTCATATTTAAAAAAAAGAAAAAGAAATTGCTTTTGTATTGTTCATTTTATCATTCGTATTTGTTTTATTGCTGTTATTTCATATTATTTCATATTAATGTAGTTTTTATA